>CATIWM010085583.1:0-11387 GCA_949671775.1 Mallotus repandus | reverse complement strand
TTAAACTTATATATAAGTTTAACTAAGAATCTAGGGTTTTAGTTAATAATTTGCAAATATTTATAATTTCTATTATTATTTTTATGTTTTTCATATAGTGTTTTTAATTTCTATTATATACATACATACATACATACATACACATAACTCTTTATAAAGATAAATATGTTTTTATAAAGTAAAATAATTTAAAAATTAAAAAATTGATAAAATCTGTAATTAAATCAGATATTTTTAAATATTTATTTTATTAATTAATAAAAATAGCTATAAATATGTTGTTCACATTGAAAAAATATGAAATACATTTAAATAGATAGAGTGTAGAATTTCTATCCAACATAATATCACAATAACGAAGGAAAAAAACCAACCCACCATGACAAGTTATTTAACATACTATAGTAATTATTATAGGGCAGGAATATTATAACAATGATACAATTTAAAGTTGACAATACCAGGATATGAATTAATGTTATATACCACAACAATTCTTAGTTGAACAATATGAAAAGAATATTATTATCAAAAGTAACAAATTTTAATTTGAATATATAGAAATATTATTAAAATAACATTATTCAAAATAAAAATTTACACTCTATAAAAAAGTATGAGTAGGGGTAAAATACATGTATTTTATTTTATATATTAATAACAATAACTTTAATTTATATTTAAAATTGATAAAGATAGTTTTAGTTTGTTATTTAAATTTTAAATTTTGAACTTTTCACATTTAAGAATTATATGAATTTTAAGAAATAAATAAATTTTTATATAATATTTATATTCAAAATCTAAATAAAATACCTAAATTATTAAATAAGATCTACATACAAATATTTTATAAAAATTCTTATTGGTTATCTATTATATGTTATATATGAATTATAATTAATAATTATGATTTATATTTTTTATTATTAATATAATTTATGTAAGTTTACATGAATAGAGGTAAATGTTTTTGAACAAAAAAAATGTATTTTTAATATATTAAAAAATAATCTTAATTTATTTTATAAAAAGTTTTAAAATTAATAAATATAGTTTTAGCTTGTATTCTAAAATTTAAAATATATTTAAACAAAAATAAAATATTTTTATTAAATTTTATTTCCATTGTAAATAAAATACTTAAATTATAAAATAACTATAATTTTATATATAAATATTTTATAAAATAATTATTTGCAATGTATAACATGTTATACATGGATTACATTTTATAATTATAATTATAATTTTTATTATTACTATAATTAATGTAATGTTACACTATTTATGCTTTTATATCTATATGTAATAGGGATAAATTTTTTCGGATAAAAAAAGGATATGTAAATTTTACATATTGATAAAAATAATGTTAAAACAAAATTCACATTTCAAAAGTTAGGGATCCAGTTTCTTGAACAACTTTAGTAAAGGTAGAATAGCAACCGGTCCTGCAGTGGTGGAACTTGGTGAACCGAGCGTAGATTTAAGGAGTTCCATTAAGATAAAGTCATCATTCATCTTCCATGAGCTTCCAGCCAAAGCATCAATCGTTCAGTTGCTGAAAGTATAGAGATAAGGTTTCCCATGGCCATGGATTTTTTTAGTTTTTGCTAGCTAGTGATTACTAGTCGAGCCAGTGGAATGGAATGATATAATAATCTGTGGAAATCTTTTCTCTTCACTTACTTGATGCAGGCTTTTCCTCTATAAAAGTCTTATAGTGAATTAAAAAATAATTTTTACTATATTTATTGTCAAATCTTAGTAAAATACATAAAATATTAAATAATTATAAGGTCCATGTATAAATAATTTATAGAAATTATTATTTATAATGTACTATGAGCTATATATGAATTATTGGCATTAGCCTATAGTTTGTTATAACTGTTGTAAATATATACAATATTTATATACTCGTTCTACATGTATTACAAACATTTATGCAATACAGTTACTCTATTTCTACAATTGTAACTTGGTATCAGAGCGAAATCAAGATGACAACATCTTCCTCCTCATCTCTTTCTTCATCATTTCTTTACTATCTTCTATTCCTAACTTTCTTTTTCCTGCAAATACACCTATCCAAATCCAATAAAACTTCTTAATAAAATTGATGTCTAAAAACTACATCTCCTGGACACTCCAATTTATCCCACTTTTGAACTTTTACAATCTCCATGGTATACTTGATGGTACTAAACCATGTCCTCCAAGAGAATGAGTTAACTCTGAAACTCACCAATCATAACCAAATCCCGAATACATCACATGGTTTACCAAGGATCAATTGCTCTTTTCTTGGTTGTTATCTTCTATCATTGAGAAGATCTATGCTCATTTAATTGGTGTGTACTCTCTGCTGCCATTTGGAAACCTCTTGCCACTGCTTTTAGGACTATTAGTCATGCTTAGAAAACTCAACTCCACATTGAGCTTCATAATCTCTCCAAGGATGATAAATCTATCTCAATTTTTATACTAAGTCAAGGCCATTGCTGATTCTTTGACTCTTGTAGGGCAACTGATTTCTGATGCCGGATTTAATAATATCATATTTCGACAGATTGGAGCTAATTATAACCCCATTATTGCTACTTTTCAACAACGAACTATTCCTCCTACATTCCATGATTTGCATGGATAGCTCGTTGTACATGAGCTTTTATTGAAAACGTAGCAGCCTCTTCTTCCCTCCGCTAATATTGCAAATCGTTCTTCCAGAGGTTTGTCTCACTCCTCAATTACATAATTTTGTGGCTGTTTTCAATGAGGTCATGGTCGGATTTGGAGTTACCACAGGTCGTTGGTATTCTATCTGATTTATGGGTATCAAAATCATACTGCCCTTTAATGTCGCTGCCACTTTGATTCTTCATACACTACTGCTCCTTAATATGACGGCCAATGAGCCATTTGTTAGTCTCCATCTGCTCAAGCTCATTTATCTATAGTGCCAATTGAATCATCTTTGTCATCTCGGCCAGAGATTCCCTGGTATCCTGATATAGGAGCCATGCATTATGTCACTCCAGATTTGAGCTTTTTCTCCCTTGCTGATAAGTATAAAGGTAAGGATCAATTGATTGTTGGTGATGGTAAGGGATTAAACATTGATCATAGTGGTACCAGTCTTTGAAGGATGTTTTACAGGTTCTAAATATTACTAAACCATTATTATCTATTCTTAAACTCGGTAATGATAGTGACTGCTTCTTTAAATTTCATAATGATCATTGCCTTGTGAAGGATCGAGCAATGAAGACACCACTTTTATGCGAAACACTTTATTTGGGACTTTACAAGCTGCATATTGTTTTTTCACCACCAATAATATTATATTGCAGCAGTATTCTTGGCCATTTATAGTCAACTTGGCTATTCTAATTATCAAATAGTGCGTGCTTTTGGTCTATCAATTTCAATTACCTTGCTCTTCCAATAAAATCTCCAGCGACAAATGTGAAGCTTATTGTCTTCAAAAACTGCATCGAGTCTCTTTACCATTAACTCATAATCAGAGTCTAGACCATTATAATTGATACACTCTGATGCATGGGGCCTAGCACCTATGTGCTCATCAACTAGAGACAGATTATTTATAATCTTTATAGATGATTTTTCTTTATTCACATGGTTGTTTCCTCTTAAACAAAAGAGTGATATTCCACTAATTTTTTATCAATTTCAAAAAAATGGTTGAAAATCAATTGAGTTGCAAAGTACAATCCTTTAATTAAGATTGAGGTGGTGAATTTCGGCCTTTACATACTCATTTTTAGGACTCTGGAATTATTCATCGCATTTCTTGCCCACACACACATGAACAGAATGGAACTGCGGAATACAAAATTTTGAATATTATTGATATTGGTTTAGCTTTACTTGGCCATTGTGGAGCACCTTTTAAATACTAGTAGTATGCTTTTGAGACAACAATGCTTTTAATTAATCGCATGCCTAGTAGTACTCTATCAAATGGCATTCCATTTCTGAAGTTATTTATAACCTCACCAGACTATTTATTTTTGCGGGTTTTTGGCAGTGCTGTATATCCTCTTCTCCGTCCATATAACAGGCACAAATTTTCTTTTCAGTCAAAGTAGTGTGCTTTTTTGGGTTGTTCCGCACATCATTTGGGTTATTGATGTTTAGATAAAGAAACTAGCCATATCTACATTGCAAGACATGTTCAATTTGATGAAAAAATATTTCCCTTTAATGTACAATCCTCTGTTGCTCCAACTGCTCAATATGACAAGCCCAAGTTAGTAAAGCCTAATCCCACTTGGTTGAATTTATCATATCCGGTGCTAGCACAATTTCATTCACCGAGCACCACATTAGCTCCTATGCCTCAGAAAACCTCACCCACCACTCACATGGCTCCTAATTTAGGCAAGTCTTCTAATTTTATCCAAACTCCTTCCTTATCTCACCCTCTTTTTATTCCTACATCTTTATCTCCTTTAACCTTCTTTTCCTACTCACCCATTATAACTCAATCTCTATAATAAACAAAATCTCATCATATTCGAATTTTTAAACCTAAAGGTTCAAAGCATTTTATTGATTTAATGGACCAACCTCATCCAAAACCACATAGTTCCTTTCCTTTATCCTCTCCAACAGACCCATCATCCAATTCAAAATCACAACATCAATTCCCATCAACCATTAATCCTAAACTTCCCTCAAATTTGCAACATACAAATCATATGGTGTTATGTAATCATAGCGAACCTAATTCCTATGCAGCTCACCTCACTAGAAGGACTAGTACTGCCTTACCGAAACTAATATCCAACAAACATAAACTACCACCTCATCTTCAACTTCCATCATCTTCCTCACATTCTCATCTTCTAACCGAACCTACTTTACTTGCCACTGAGCCCACTTCATATACTTAGGCGTCCAAATATTCACAATGGTGTACTACCATGGAACAAGAGATAACTACATTGCACCAAACAAATACATGGACCTTAGTACCACCTCTTTTCAATGTCAACATTGTGAGCAATCGATGGGTTTACAAAATAAAGAAGCATGTTCAAGGAACCATTGAAAGATTTAAAGCACGTTTGATAGCTAAGGGATACACCAAAGAATGTGGCTTAGACTACAATGAAATATTTATTCCAGTAATCAAACCTATTACCATTCATACGGTTATTTTTGTTGCACTTTCTCAAGGATGTTTTTTAGTCAGTTTGATGTTAACAATGCATTTCTCTATGGGAATTTTGATGAAATAGTATATATGCATCAACCATAGTCCTTCATTAGGAAAGCTATCCGAATTATATGTGTAAACTCACTAAATCACTTTATGGCCTCAAACAAGCACCACATGCATGGTTTCAATGGCTCGACAATTATTTACTTCAAATTGGATTTGTTGGCTCCTAAACAGACGCTTCTTTATTCATCTATAATCATCAAGGCTCTCATTGCTTTTTTACTTGTGTATTTGATGATGTCCTTTTGACAGGAAACGATCCTGATATTATTTACTCCATTATACACAAGCTATCTATAGAGTTCAAATTGTGAGATCTTGGTATGCTACACTATTTCTTGGGCATTCAAGTGCATCATTTACTGTGTGGCTTACTACTTTCTCAAAAATCTTATCTTTAAGATCTTTTATGCAAGATGAGTATTTCCAACACCAAGCCATGTTCCACACCTATGCCTACTAGTAAAACTCTATCTCTTCATACTGGTAATCTGTTATCATTGGATGAAGCATGTCATTATCGTTATTATTGTAGTAGTTTACAATATGCCAATATAACTAGACCTGACATATCCTTTGCAATTAATAAACTATGTTAGTTTAAGAATTAGCCCACTGATGAGCATTTTCAGCTTTAAAACGTGTCTTGTGGTACTTGAATGGCACTTTATCTCTTGGATTATTTTTGGCTTCAACTAAAAATCATAATTTAGTTGCCTTTAGTGATGCAGATTGGGCAGGCTGTCCAGATGAATGTCGTTCAACTAGTGGATATCTTATTTATCTAGGGAACAATTTAATTGCTTAGAATTTCAAAAAGTAGAGAATGGTTGCTCACTCCTCCACTGAATCTGAATTTAAGGCTGTGGCAGATGTTTGTATGGAGCTCAAATGGCTCACTTGTTTATTTCATGAGCTAGGTGTCATTCTCAAACTGAGTCCTTATGTTTGGTTTGATAATGTTGGAGTTGTTTTCTTATCTATAAATCTAGTTTTCCATGCATGCACTCAACATGTTTAAGTCGATTATCACTTTTGTTCAAAAACTTATTGCTTCAAAACAACTTTCAATCGGCACTGTGTCCACATCTGACCAACTCATCGATATTCTTACTAAGCTACTCTCTAAGCAATATTTTTCCTTTTTTATCAACAAGCTTCTGTTACTCTACATTCCCCCTTCAGGTTGTGGGAGGGTGTTAGCTGATAAGAATTAACCTATAGTTTGTTATAATTGTTATAACTACATACAATATTTATATAATCTTTGTACATGTATTGTAAACACTTATGCAATATAGGGCTATTCTATTTCTACAATTATAACAATTATAATTAATAATTATAAATACTCTTTATTATTAATATAACTTATATAATTTTACATGTATGCATGCATGTATGTGTGTATATATATATATATATATAAGAAGCTTTATGGTGGGAATTTTTCCATTTAAAAACCTCTATGTAAGAAAAGATCTAGAAGGGGGAAGGTAATAGAGCTAAAAATCTCTACCCCAAGCAACTTGGCAAAATAACTCTGAAATGATTATAAGCAATTTTGCATGTGATGGAACCCAGTGAAGAAAAATGGAAAACAATAGTAGAGAAAATAACACTCTTAATATCATAAACTATATGTGGAAAATAAGTAAAAAGACTCTATAATATGCCATGACTCCTCATAAACACATCAGAAATAGAAGCATAAAGGAACTTATAGTGGGAAGGAGGGATGGTAACTGTATCCACAATTCGATATCCCAACCAATTATCAAACCAAAAGCTAAGATATGAGTTAGCATGAACCACCCATTGACAATGCTCTTGTAAGTCCAAATAACAACTATAAATCAATGACCAAATCAAAGAAGAAAGAGTATGGGACCGAGGCTACTTAAATGAAGAAAGAAAACGACTTCGTAAAAATGAAAAAATAAAACTATTATCACAAGCAACACGCCAAGCCAACTTGCATAATAAATCCTTATTGAGCCAAGAGAGCTTTTTAAACCAATGCCACCTTCATCAAGTGGAGCATAACAATGGTCCCATTTGACAGTTACAAACTTCTTAGACTTAACATCACCAGTCGAAAGAAAGTTTCTAATAGACTTTTTCAATTTTTTAAGTAGTTGAATTGGCCATTTATATACCATAAAAGAATGAAGAAAAGAGCAATAAACAATATAATTAATGAGAGCTAAACCACTGGCCATTGATAAAGTGGGACCCTTTCATTTATCAAAATTTGAAAGAATTTTATCAGCAATCACCTGTAACCATATGCGTTTAAGGGTCCTAATAAACAAAGGAACACCAAGGTAAGTAAAAGGTAGAGAACCTCGACAGAGGCCAACAAAAGAGCATAAACAAATCATATAGCTGCTGGAGACATGCTTGCCAAAAAAATTTTAGATTTATTCCAATTGACGCATGGCCTAACATAGAATTGTACTCATTAAATATATGAAAAACCTCTAAATATTGGCAATAGAGGCTCTACAAAAAATTAGCATATCATCTGCACAAAAAAGATGAGAAGGGCACTAAACTTTACCTGGAGCATGCATCGGAACCAAGAAATGATTGCTAAAAGAATAAACTAACCATCTATTTTAAAAAATTATCTATTAAACAGAAAAGGAAAGGTGATAAAGGATCTCCCTTGCGAGCTCCATGAGAGCAACCAAAATAACCTTTGGGGGAGCCATTAATAAGAATGGAGATACGACCTAAATTAAAAATATTGAGAACCTAACTACAAAAAGTACTGGAGAAACCAAAATATCCTTTGGGGGAGTCAGCATTCTGCATTTTTAGAATCAAAATCATAAAAATGGAATTAAGCCTATGAACAATTTACCCTGTAACAAAAAAAATGGCAGATAGCTGAACAAACATCATTACTAATAAAATTCAAGAAATTTTTATGGAATAAGCCGTATAACCATCAGGGCCAGGGGCACTATGAGGATCCATTGAAAAAGTTGCTTCTTTAATATCCAAATCTAGAGGGATACGAAGAAGAAAATTATTATCATAATGCGACACCAAAGGATAAACAACTTCCTGAATAAAAGTATAATCACATTGAACCATAAGGGCAGAAAAAAGATTTGTAAAATAATCTATAATATGATATGGAATAATAATATCATCAGAAACACGAGAATCATTAATTACCAAACAATGAATTCTAATCTGAGGGCAAGTAGACAATGAAAAAATTTGGAATTATGGTCACTATGATGCATCCATTTAATTCTTTAGCAAAAATTGTTTACTTTCAAGATACAATTCCAAACATTGATGAGCTTCCAACTACTTGGAATGAAGGTCTTCTGAGAAAATATTATTCGTTATGGCAGCTTGGATATCAACCAAATTCTACTTTGCCAAAGAGATAGTGGCATCCACATAACCAAAAATATTTTTGTTCTAGTTGCAAAGATACAACTAGAGAAGTTTACGCTTCTTCATAAGAACAGACATAGGATTACCACTGAAAGAAAGAGAGCCCCAAAAATCCTTAACATCCAGATGAAATGTTGGGTGATTAACCCATATTGAATAAAAATAAAATGGATTGTGGCCTGAAGCTTGCATTTGACGACAATTTTGAAGAATAGGATTATGATCTGATTGATGATGCATAAGAGCAAAACACTCTATAAACCTCCAAAAGCCAAGAGCATAATTATTATAGAAAGCTCGGTCAAGACGAATGTCAATACGTTGATCACTAAGCCTATTGTTTATCCAGGTATTAAAAGAACCTCTAGTTTCTAAACAAGTAAGTTCATAATTATTCATGGTAGCAGAAAACTCATTACAAGAATGAGATGAGCGAACACGGCCACCCATTTTTTTAAGAGCCCCAAAATAGGAATTAAAGTCCCCGAAGACATACTAGTTGCTATCACAAAGAGAGGAAAGTTGATAAAGAGTGTTCCAAAGAAGCTTATGCCTAAGGGTTAGAATGTTAGCATGAACACAAGTAATAATATGCAAAGTTGACAACATAAAAAAATTTGTAGTGAGTTGTTAGTCCGAACTAGCCAAAAAAGAGAAATTGCTAGCACCAAAAGAGGTAGAAACCAAAAGCTAGAGAGATGAAGAGTTATCTGCCACAAAAGAATAACCCAAAGAAGACCAAAACCTAAAATTGATGCTTTCAAATTCAACGTTAGGTTCTATAATGCATAATAGATCATGACGATGCGTTTTACATAAGTTATAAAGAGTACATTGAGTGGCCTTGTTTCCAAGACCTACAATTCCAAAAAAGAGTTTTCATTGAGAGGCACATGAATGAGCCCTAGTAATAGGCTTATGTTATGTTAATTTCATTTGCTTCAATGGAGATTTTTCTTTTTCACCATTTTCCATTCTGCAATATTATCAATCCCCTCGTGATCAACTAGGTCAGCCTAATTTTGTTTGCCAACTTTCTCTAATTCTCGTAAAGCATGGACTTGTTGAGGAGAAGCTATAGTATGACCAAAAACAACTAGTAGAGCTGGCTCCAATTGATTATCATAATTGGGTGTTGGTGGATTTTTCTTTGTATGGATCGAAACTAGGCATCCATCGTTAAAAACGTTAAATTCTAGGCTTGAGGCCAACAGAACCTCTACTCCAAACAACCTCCCTGTCCTGATTAGAAGTGCGAAGAATGTGAAATAAACCATGCCTTAAAGAAATTTTCAGACTCTATAATGAAGAGAGTCTTTCTTTGAGTTTAGCTAAAGGCCATGGAGAATCACCTTTATTGAGAAACAACTCGTCCGATTAATGAATGCTGACATAAAGCTAGGTGTTTATGATATAGATCATAATTAATCTTCACAGCTTGATAAGAACTAGGAATAGTAGTACTTGAAGGGCAGGTGACAACAGGTTCGGTGACAATAAAAGCATAAGTGTTTATAGGATTAACAGTCAAAGGTTTAGCAGTATGAATCAAAAATCCAGAAGAGATTTGATTATCAGGAAGAGCATAAGGACAAGATTTTGTATAAAAGAGATAGAGTGACTCAAATTAGCATCCTCGTTGATAGAAGAATGGTCCTGATGGCATCAGGATCAAGTTTTTTGTCCGGCAGTGATGGCAGCAAATTTTTTTCGATTTTACTTTATTTTAATCACCATTAGATGAGAGACAAAAGGAGTATATGATCATCACACATCATTAAATTTAGCTTAATTATATTATAGATAAAATAATTGTAAGCACCCAATTTCGGGATAAAGGAGTGTGGATGTGACAGAGGACTCCGATGATGAAAATATTATAAATGATCTTCAATATTTGAAGTTTGAAATCTCAAAAGGTTTAGATGTATTTTCAAGGGGATTTAATTTGTTTTCAAAGGACTTCATTTGTTAGATTTTATTTTTTTAGGGGTTTTTTTTATAATTAAAAGTTAAAAAAAACTGAACCGATCGAAAATATGTAATTTCAACCGAAATTTCATATTTTTGGTCAGAAATGCATGGTTCCAATCGGAATTATGTATTTTTGATCGGAAATACATAATCCTAATCGAAATTATGTTGTTTCGATTGCGTTCGTCTGTGTTTTTTATTTTTTTTTCAGTGAATAAAATTTATTTTTTTTAAAATTTTTGATTAGTGGAATGATGTGATAAATCCTTTTTCTAGGATTTATCTGGATTTTTCTAGAAATGAAAGTCATGTTTAAACCAAAATTTTATCTCCTGTAAAGGAAGAAAACTAACAGGAGAATACGTCTTTTAGCTAGGGTTTTTCTATATAAACCTAACTTAACTCTCCTATGAGGAGGACCTTTTTTGGAGACGCAGCACACACACCTACGTACACAGATCCAAAAATTCTCTTTTACGTATTGTTTTAAAGGAGCAGTAGGCCTTTTGAGGAGGAAATTTCAACTATTGAAGATTTATTCAAAGCAACGATGATTCACACCACTCTGAGGAGCAAATCAATACTGCATCCATATCTCTTTTCTACTCCTTTCTATTTTTTATTTCATTTAATTTTTATTATTTGATTTTGTTTTTTAATTCTTAATTTTGTTTAGTTACTAATCTTTATTTGTTTTTTTGTGTACTTATGAGGTTGGATGGGGTGACATGAACACATG
>CATIWM010085508.1:0-10293 GCA_949671775.1 Mallotus repandus | reverse complement strand
AACTTTTTAAATCTCACTCTTTACTTTATTTTTAATCCTAATCCCTTTTATTCTCATTATCTCACTAATTTCGAGTTACATCAAAATTCAAAAATTCTTGCTCTATGATCGAGTACAAATCACAGCTTAACCCGATACACTAGTCTAACTATATATTTACTAACTTATTCTTAAACTCAGCCAATATATATATAAATGCAATGCAATATGTATGCAAATGTACCTATAGTAGAGTACGGGTGTGACAATCTCTCACTCACACACTTACAATACTTAGAAGAAAGAAGAAGAAGAATAAGACTTAACTCTTTTTTTTCTCTTAGTGTTTTAATCTCTCTCAAATGTAAGTGATAATACAAGTGTGCAGTGAAACTCCACTAACTAAGTGTATGTATGTAAGAGACTAATTTGCATGTGTAGAGATTCTCCACTAACTCAAGCTTGAGTGTAGGATAAGAAATCTCATGCATGTGCTTACTTTTCACTTTAAGTGTAAAATAAGCTACCTCATGCATGTAGAGAATGACCACTAACTTAAGGTGCATGCTTATGACACATCTCCATGTTCTCGACCATGCAATCACATTGCATGTAAAGCAATGCTTATGTGGCCACCATGTCACATGCTTAGGTGGCCTCTCCTTTAGTAAGTGGGCTTAGGCTTAGCTTATTTAACTCTTAAATAGGCCCATCTCTACAACATCCACTAATTAGTCTTATAGGCTTTATTTAACACTTAAATAAGGCCCTTCTCATTAATACACATAATTATTTAAGCCCATCCATCATCCATTAAGCTACATCCATATGGCCCATCTCATGGTCCATATCCAAACTAGTACTGGTGGCAATAATTAATTTGGTCCTTAAACTTAATATCATATATTAAATTAAATCCAAATTAATATTTAATAGTCCTAACCTTTGAATTAGATTTCGGGATATGCTAGATCCACGCACAACTAAAAATCTAATTAATTTAATTTAATTAATTAATTAAGCACTTTAATTAATAATCAAATTAATTATTATCTTTGTCAGTGCTACTCTTATGTGTGTGACTTACTAGGTTCAAATCCAAATGGCAATGGAAATAAATAATATTAACTCTTAATATTATTGGAAACTCTTTCCAAGCTAAATGTGAAAATTCCAATTAATCACATTTAGTTTGCATAAGTCGTAAGTGACCCCTAGCATAGATGTCATGACTACATAATTGGAAATGAATGTTATCCATAGATTCATATGAACCATAAAACATAATTATCGTGCACTCAATTTCCCTTCATTTCAAGATCCTGACATTGGCTATAGTCATGGTCAGTCAAACTCTAATTGCCTCAGTCATATAACCTCATCTTTAGTTTAATTTTTGATAAAATATGACTCCTACTAGAAACACTTTCTAGCATCGAGAACTCTTTTCGGTTAAGTCAAGTTTGACCTGGCCAGGTACTTATTCATCGAGAACAACTTAGATAGCATAAGATCTTATCCCAATTCACTCCAGCTAATGAATTCCATCTTAGTCGATCACTCATCCCTACATATAATCGACTAGAGCCACCACATGCCATATACCCACACATGGCTAGCACAGGTATGTAAACGGTAACAAACTCTAACCAACTATATGTGGATGGCCCTGTCGCCTCAGGTAAAAAGACCATATGCACCATTATGTCCAAGATAGTGATTGTTGATAAAAGTAAATTTCCATGCAATCACTTATCTTACGTCACAGTTCGATCCACCCATCACATGAGTATCCACATGTCTATTATGTATCTCATATCAAGTAGCATGAGACTCACTACCTCCCATTATCAATATCACATACCGATCAAGGAAAATAGACAGCGGTGATAGTCTATAGATTAATACTACCCATTTATTAATCCTACGACAACGAACATTTTATGGCATATGTACTAAAAGAATTTATCACTCATATTATCAACTCTTGATAATAAATTCTTTTAACATAATGCTAAAGGGTAAATACTTAAATAAATAAACACTTTATTTAAATGAATATTTAATTGCCATAGGGATAAAAGTACAATGTTATTTATATTACAAGAAATGGCACTAGGTCACATCTATGCTAACAATTAGGCCATTACATAAGCTCAGTCCGGTAAAAGTTAAGGTTCCCTTAGCAAGATGCTCCCCTTAAGGATTTAGGTTACAGACCAAGGTCAGGTTGACCTAGCATATTTTGTTCACTTAAGAATAAGTGCCCACCTTAAGGACTTAGGTTACAGACTATAGTCAGATTGGCCTGGCATAAAATTTTTTATCAAGTAAAGGCTAAGAGTGATGGTTAACCAATTGACAATCCCATGAAGCTAGTGGAATCAAGAAACTATAAACTAACACCATTAGGATATAGGAACATAATGAAAAATGAATGCAAGAATAAAATAATAATTAATAAGATAATTCTAAAAATCAATATCTATTATCCCTAGTGGAGTCGCCATTATAGACGGTGAGGTTTGGCCCCCGTCCAAGTCTTTTTCAACAATAACACTATTTGAGTTCAGGACTCTAAGGAACACACAACCACTATCACAAAGATATGGTATGGAGATGAGGAGCTGCCACCCAAGGTAATAATTGGGGCAGCTTATAAAAGTGGTGGTAACTCGCTTCCTTAAAAGAGAGTTAGCATCAAAGAATCGAGTTAGCACCACACCAAGAGAATTCTGGGTATGGGATACTAGCTTCTTTTAATCTCATATACTTTAAATTTATCTTGTTAATTTTTAATTTAATATTTATTTACATGCAATTTTCATGTTTAACCCACTTAAGATAGCATAAAAGGCATTGATCATCATGAAAACCACGTAAAAATGCATTCATAAAAAAGCAAATAAATCCCTAAACTTAGTCTAATCTAAATTGATTTTAATTTAAATGGGCTAAATCTACATGTTTTAATTTATAAACCAAACCTAAAGCCTAATGGGCTTAATTCTTATCAATTTTAAATTAATGAGCCTAGGTCTACTTATTTTAATTCTAAAATGGGCCTAAGTCTACAAATTATGAGAGGCTTTTAATTTAGTGGGCCTAATTCTACATCTTTTACTTCTAAGGTGAGCCTAAGCCTACAAATTATGGAAAAAGTTTTAATTAATGGGATATGTCTAATTAATTTTATTTATATTAAATGGGCCTTAGTCTAAAATTACTAAATGGGCCTAAATGCATTCTAACCTAAAATTAATCAATTATGGGCCTAAATTCATTTTAATTAATTAAACCTAAACCTAGTTCAGTTATGGGCCAATTAAATAATTAAGCCTAACTCCTAATTAATTTCCTAAATTCTAATTAAAGGAATTATGAGCCTAAACAAATAATTAAAACCCTAAATCTATTCACTTAGTTCTAAATCAATTTTAATGAAACCCTAAATTAAAGTCTACTTCCATTGATTTTAATTAATCAAATTACTAAATAAAAAACCTTAATTACTAATCCGTTAAACAAATAAATAAATAATGTAGTAAAGTAAAGGTTCTACTATTTCCCTTTACTGAGGCTATTATAAAATCTACAAAAATAAAATACAAAACCTTAAATAAAGAATATAGCCAAATAAAGATACAAAACCTAAAAATAAACTAACACAGAACCATACAAAAAATAAAATAAAAAACTAAAACTATGTAAAGTTTTTTTTAAGAAAAAAGGATCTTTGTTCACAGCTTTGGTTATGAATTCATTTCCATGGCTAGTTCTCCTCCATAGTTCATTCACGTGATACCATCCATCATCAAATAAAAAAAGAAACATAAAAGACAAAATAATTAGTAAATGGATAAAATAAAATAAATGAAATAAAATTTTTTTTTTAAAAAAAAGAGAAGATGCTAATGATGGAATGCAATATTAATTTTCCTCAAAAGCTTAATTCACCGCTGTTGGAATAGAGTCTATGATCTTGAACTTGAACTTAGGCTTAAATTGAATTTGGAAGTCTTAAGAAACTTAAATAGATGTGAAATATTTTCTCACGGAAAAAATCAGAATGAAATGAATCTCAGAGCAAGGAAAAAATTTTCTCTCCAAAGTCTCCAAAAAAGCCCAAGTAAAGTCCTCCATTTTTTCTGTAAAACATACCGGTATTTATAAAAAAGGTAGGCAATCTTGTAATTACATGGGAATCATAGGAAAAAAAAACAATTTTTGTTTATTAAATCCTTTCTTTTTTTATTTGATAATACGTATTTATCACATATATTTATCAAATAAATCCTAATTTGAACCAATCAAAAATCAAATAAATAATAATATAGAAATTAAAAAATTGAAAAAAAAATAGGACTAAAGCCCTTATTCTAATAAGAATTAGCTTAATTCTCATAAGAATTAGCTTAATTCTAATTGAGACTATGAATTTTCGATCATAATTAGGCTAATTCTGATTGGAGCTACGTGTTTGGATGTAAGATATTTTACAATAGATTTGATTTTTTTATTCAAATTTTTTGTTTGGCAACTATAAGGTGAAATTTTGAAATAACATTTAATAACATATTATTTGAAATTTCAAATTTCAAATCATATGTTTGCATCCAAATGCAAGGTTAATTTTTTAAAAATATTAATATTTGAGAGAAATAATACTGCATTTTACTTTTTGAGTATGTAAAGGGGTACAACGATATAAGATATGTTTATGATATTATATATATGCACTTGGTTTAACTTATACATAAATTTATCCTTATATTTTTCATAAAATTGGAACTATTTTTGTGTGAGTTTCAAAAAGCTATTCATTAAATACGAGATTATTAGATCATGAGTCAATAATTATTTATACTCATGCTGGTGATTTGTGATATAAGTGATGCTATCTACTCGAGAATCTTTACAGGGCATAATTGCAATTAAATTTGTGTGTTATGTTCAAAGCTTATGTGTTTGAGCATGTATTTAATAATTGAGATACATTTGTGATTAATATCTCATATGTATGATTTTATTTATACATTTATGTTTTAGTATGCATATTACTAATGGATTTTTTAAGAAATTTCTAATTAAGAAGATTGTATAGGTCAGTGTGAATGTTACCACCAAAATGGAATATTCATTAAGATTTGTATAATTATTTTTAATTTTTTTGAATAATTTCTGAAATAGTATATATAATAACCTGCCCAGAGGGGATTATTATGTGTATTAGTTTAGAAATTGTACGAGGAATATATATTATATATAATGACCTGCCTAAAGGGATTGTTGTACATTACATGGGGCTAATGCAAAGCATTTATGTTTTGATAATGCTCTAGTTTAGAGTGTCTATCTGCCCAAAGGGGATAGTTTGCTCAAAAATTAGAGTATTCTCATTTGTAAGCTTCACATGAAAAATTATATTGCATGTGCATGTTTGTAATAACCTAAATTATTATTATTATTATTATTATTATTATCATTATCACCATTATTAATATTAGTATCACCTTCCTTGTTATTATTATTATTATTATTATTATATAAATAAAAAGAAAAAATTCAGGTGGGACCAAAGGACAGTGCACGTGTGTCTATGTATAAAGAAAGGATAGTTGGCTGTCGGAGATGGGAATGAAGTGCAGTAGCGAAAGAAACTAAATTTTGAGTGGAAAATTTTGTTTTGGTACTTAAACTCTTCTTCTTCTTTGTTAACCACTCAAACGACCTCTGATTGAACCATAGCTTTTTCTTATCATCCTCTTCGACTTAATAGCTTTTGTTTGGCAAGAATTGGCTCATAAGTGTACAGTTTTAGCCAAAACCAGTCGACCTATTCTCCATCATTTGGCACTGCTCTGGCAACTTTCAGACTTCACGATCACTAGCATCGTGTTCCTTTTATCTCTAGGAGTTCATAGACACCAACCACGCATTCGATCTCGATCGTTTTAATTTTCTACAAAAATTTTTAGTGATTTCTCTTTCATTTTTTGATCTGTGAATTCTATACATATTTAGATGCATTTAAGGCTATAATTGTGTTCAACTAATTGTTGTGAACACACTGGTAAGAAATTTGGCGGGTCCCACCCGCAAACATAGTGAAATGGGACCAATCTAGAAAAAATTATAGAATTATTTTTATAAAATAGAATAAATTATGATGATCAATTTCTATAACTGGTGTGAAGCTTAATTTTTTTATGGATAATGATAAAAATTCATGATTGGTTTCGGCAGAAATTATTTTATTTCTATTAAATTAATTTAATTTGCCGAAAATATTCCTTTTAGCCTAAAATGGATATTTTAGGGTGTCCATAAGTCAATTTCGTTGATCCATCATTTTTATAATTTTTCGAGGATTTTAGGGAGTCGCTAAGAACTTATTATTATTTATTCATTATGTATATATTGTTTATTATAAAGTATACCGGAGTGGAGATATCGTAAAATAGGCAGACGAGGACACGTCAACCTGCTCGCTCCACTTGTAAGTTAATATTTTGAAATGCGTGTTAGGTTTATGCATAAAGGTATAGACTGGTTAATTATATTTAAAAAAAAGAGGAATTTAATTAAATAATTTATATTTTAATATTTGAAATGCCCATACTATTGATTTGATATTTTAAAAATGATTATATTTTTATTATTATTATTAATGCTATCTTGCTATAATTATTAGTAAATAAGATTATTAATGTTAATGATATTGTGGGTAATAAAAATAAAAGTATCTTATTTCCCGTATTTATATTCCTTAGAATTCAATATTCTTTTATATATAAAAATAGTTTTTGGAAAAGACTGGTAGAACGAGATGCATGATGGGTGTCATCAGGACCGTGTGTACACAGGTAATGATTCTTCAGTCGAGCCCTTGTTGAATTTATTTGTGAAGCTCGGTTGATCCATAGCTTCTGAGCGATATGCATGATTTATGGGTAGTTATTACTGGAATCGGTGGCTTGGTAGATGCTTAGCTCTCAAAAACCGCTAATAAATATTAGAATAAGAGATTGACTATAGTTGGTAGCTCGGTAGATGCATAGCTCTCGGAAACTGACAGTCCTTGGATAAATAAGTGAGCTGAATGGCTGTTAGATTTATGGTTTAGGATTCTAACACTATTTTCCACTTTAGTTATTTATTAACGTTGTTTTATTATTTTATCTTTTTATTATATAATTGTTTAGTCAATTAGCATTTAATAGTTAAGTTTTTAATAAAGCTACTAAATAAATACTTGGTGTGTGTATACATACAAACATACATACACACACACACACACACACACACACACACACACACACATATATATATATATATATATACATATACATATTTTCAAGGATTTATATTTTGGATATATATATTATTGGTAATTATTGATTTTCTTCAAATACAATTTCATAATAAATATTTGAAAATTGAAATAAATGTTTGAATAAAAGAAGTTTTTCAAAATAATATACATTTCTTTATATTAGTTTACTCACTGAGGTCTGACTCCCCTTAACTATTTCTCCAAGAACTTGGGATTCTACAATTAGTTCCTCTTCTCTATGCTAGACTCATTCTTCACCAGCTGTGTTATGTAGTTTAATTTAATGTTATTGATATTCATGTGTAATAGATTTAGTTAATCTAGACACAGTAGTAGATTTGGATATTTATTATTGTTATGATTGTGTTGTATTGAGATTGAGATATTGTTGGTTATGGTTGTATTATATTTGGGACTGTATTTGCATTTTACAGGTTTTAGGATTGTCTCAGTATAGGGAAAACTCTACCGGATTTTCCTTAGAATTTTAAAGTTAGTTAATTTTTCTATAATATATTTTTTAAGGCTTACTACTAGTTTTGGAAGCTTCATACTTTCCCATTCCCTAGTGCCAATCACGTGCCCTTGGGGTTTGGGTCGTGACAAAGTTGGTTGTAGAAGGCGGGGTTTAGCACGCGCCCAAGTTTATTGCAACTGCGACACTGTTTGAGCTCAGGGCTCTAGGGAACACACTAACCACTATCACAAAGACATGGCGTGGAGATGAGAAGTGGCCACCCAGGGTAATAACTGGGACAAATCGAAAGTGATGGTAAGTCGATTCTCTAATACAAACTAGCACCACAACTAGGAGTTCTGGATACGGAATACCAACTTCTTTTAGTCTTGTGTTCTTTTAGATTTATTTTATGAATTACTAACTTATTCCCTAATTACATGCAATTTCATTAAACCATAATTGAACATTCATCTAACTCTAAGGCAACCAATCCATGAAAAAACGCATAACAAATGCATTCAAAGTGTAATGTCCCTAAATCTAAACTACATTTGATTTTAATTTAAGTTAACTAAATCTACATATTTTATTTACAAATGAAATGGAACTAAAAATGGGCCGACATTTTGATAATTAGTGAGCCTAAATCTATTGTTTTAATTCTAAAAGTGGGCCTAAGTCTGTTAAATTCTAAAAGAAAAAGAAATAAATTAGTGGGCTTAATTCTAATAATTTTAATTAAATGAAATGATCCTAAGTCTACAAATTATAAAGAAGGCTTTATTAATGGGTTGAGCTAAGTCTAAGTTAATTTTATTTAACTAAAAATGGGCCTAAAGTCTAAATTAACCTAATGGGCCTAAGTTGATTTTAAAGTTAATTAAACCTAAATTTAATTTTTAAAAACCAATTTTATTAGTGAGTTATACCTACGCGTGGGCTTGGGGCCCGAAAGAAATAAAAATAAAAATAACAAACAAGCCCAAATAGAAATAATAAAAAATAATAGATCAAAAACAAATATTATATGATTTTTCTAACGCTAATTTTAATTACATACAACTTAAAATTAATCTAAAGCCACCATTAATGTTAATTGAATTTACCAAATGAAACCCTAATTTACTAACCAATTAATTAAAATAAAAACACATGCCACACACATAATTTCATTATTCCCACTATTGGGGCTATTACAATGATCTATTGAGAATAAAAATTAAAATTAATTACAACCCCAAAAATAAAATAGAAAATAAAATTACAAAATGAATGAATAAAAAATCCTAAAACTACGTTCAAATACAAAAATTAATCCATGGCATTCCATGGTTCTTCATAGGTTTTGTTCTCCACAATGGATTCAAATCACCCCATCCATAATCATAAACACAAAAAATAAATAAGGATTAGTAATAATTTGATGAATGCAGTCTTGATTCCCCTCGGAAGGTGACCACCATTGATGAAAGCTTGTGGCTTTTGTTGTGTTTGTCTGTGCTTTTGATTTATTTGGATCTGATTCATGGCAAAAACTTGAAAAAAGTACGTAAGAAAAATGGATGTGTTTTGGTTGACGGCTAAGAATCAGAGAAGTAGGGAGAAAAGAAAATAAAAAAACCTCCTCCTCCCATGTGAAAAGAAAACCACATATTTATAAAAACACCATCTGTAACCCTAAGTTGGTACATGCTAATAAAAATTTATTTTTACTATTTATCTATAAAAATATATATTTATCATTTTATTTATCAAATAAAACAAATATATTTATCAAATAAAAACTAACCAAAATCTATAGATAAATAACAAATAAAAAAACAAAAAAATAAAAAAATTTGTCAAAAAAAACGTAACTAGCCTATTTCTGACCGGAAATTGGCTATTTTCGGTCGGAAATAGCCAAACCAAATTTCAATTTGAAACAGAATGGGCCGTATGGCCCATTCCCCACATTCCTTTTTTTATTTTTTGAAAAATTATTAAAAAATACTTTTAAATAAATAAATAAAATTTAAAAATAAATTACAATTTACTTCAAAACCAATAAATCAAATCCAATAAATCTAATTTCACAGTCTATTTTAATCATCGGGTCCTCTGTCGCATCCATGCTCTAGTCATCCTAAAATTGGGTGCTTACAGTTGCCCCCCTTTGTCGCTATTTGCATGACAAATTGCGACAAAGCAATAAACACACAATTTCAAAGGCAAGGAGTTAGGACACTTACCTGACGTGTTACAGAGCATTTTTCTATAATACTGAATCATGCAACATTGTTTTCATCATCCCATGATGTAAGTTTTTTGTTGCTGTAAAGTTTTCTACCTTTGATGCTACAGTCCATAACTGCCCGCAATTAGTTGCAGCCCTTTCGTTGCTCACTTTTGATGTTGTAGTCCATAACTGCTCGTGTTTAGCTGCAACCCTTTCGTTGCTCACTTTTGGTGGTGCAGTCCATAACTGCTTGTGAATTTTGATTTGAAATACACTATACTCGGACGTACAGTGTTGATT
>CATIWM010085505.1:0-13254 GCA_949671775.1 Mallotus repandus | reverse complement strand
ACCACCATAACCTCTATCACCACCTCCACCTCCATCTCCACCTCTACCTCCACCACCACCACCTCCATTTCCACCTCCACCTCCACCACCACCACCTCCATTTCCACCTCCACCTCCACCACCATTATAATCTCATGATTTTGAATTGAAATTAATTAAATATGCATGATTCAAATTTTTTATAAAATAAATAAAATTTAGACTTGCTTTCAAAAAAAAATTTAGACTAAACATTATTATATGAGTCATAATAATTATTATTATATTTAAAAATCATTATAATAAATTTCATCAAACATTATAAAAATATGAAAAAAATTGCTTGTTTCTGTTTTTTGTTTTCTATTTTGAAAAATGGAAAACTAGAAAATAAGGAAAAGGAAAATAGAAAATATTTTCCAAAACTAAACAGACCCTAGGATATTGTGTTCATTTGTTAAATTTAGAAAATTGTTTTTCAATTTTAAAAATTATATTAATTATTATAATATAATATTTCTTTTTTACATATTTTTATGTTAGTACAATGCATGGTTCTTATATAATTCTATATTATATTTAAAAATAATTTTTTTTATGTTTCTTTCAATTATTTTTATCTAATAAAAATACTGAAATACTAAATTTATAAAAAAAATATATCTATACAATAATAATTAAATGTATATAAAAATAATTTATAATTAAATTTCATTACAAACTAAACCAAAAAAAAATGTAATTTCTAACACGATTATTATAATCAGACCATAAATGATTTGCAATAGCTTCTCTAACTAAACTCATTTGTCTTTGTTGAGAAAAATCTTTGTGAATGCCTTCTTGTACCACGCTAGAGCCAACTTTTTCATTAATTGTCAATCCTTCCCTACCATACTCTATAAATAATCTATCTGCTCTATCTTCCATTCTTATAAAATTGTGTAAAGTGCAACATGCACTAATAGAAAAAGGCTTTTTAACGAAGAAAAAGTCGTCGCTAAAAGTTAAAAAATGGTCGCTAATGCTTTTTAGCGACTATTTTTTTTTTATGGTCGCATGTCATCACAACAGGCTTCGCCGCTAAAAGTTTTTAGCGACAAGAAAAAGTTAGTGATCGCAAAAAGTTTTTTGCGAAAATACATATTCTGATCGCTAATAGTTTCTAATAGTGATCATATTTTATCATAATAGCGATGATATTGTAATCTTAATTGACATGTAACAACTACATAGTTCAACTAATTGCGACAAAATTTTTTAGTCACAATTAGGTATAATCCTAAATTGTTCGGTGTCGAAATTGATCAATTAAACCTACATTCTTAAGATCCGTTGTGCCATTTCAATTTTTTTAATTATTTATGTTTATATCATATAACACCCATCCATAACTATAAGAGATTATAAAAAAAATCATACATTTAAATTCAGAAAATTACATCATTTGATATAAGTGTCAATGTAAATTATCCTTAAAAATCAAGACACTAACAATTTCTATTAAAGTATTTGCCCAATCAAAGTAACAAATAAGCCAAACTCCAAACCAATGTCTAGTTATATCCAAAACAATATTGAGATTATCAATGCCCACGTCCAAAAAGATATGTTGTAGGCGTCCTTTACTTTTAACCATATTTACACCTGTACATAAAAAACCAAATTTCTAAATCAAATGAACAAGAAACAATAAAAACATCAATATTTTGGCACAAATAATACACTTGCAATTAAAATAATGAAAACAAACTATATGCTTTGCAACTGCAGAAATCCTGGACAAAGTTTACAAACAGCTTGCATGTTATGCTCACAGTAAGCCAATAAAGCCTAATTTCAAAATGCATTCACTAAAATGGTGGCACATATCCTCTCTTATAACTTTCACATGCATTGATTTGCCGACTCCCAAAATTTGCTAAAAGTTTAACACCCTTTAATTTAATCTATACTTAGCACATATGCTAGGTAATCGAGTGCCAAAGAATTCAGAGCTTCAAAAAAAAGGTGTGGCAAGTCACTATACTTACCCAAGTTTTGCAGTTTCCTGAAGCAACCGACAAGGGTACCTGTTTGATGCTGTCAGAATAGCCTTGAATAAAGGAATGCCAACATGTGCTTGTTATAAAATCCACAAGAGCTATATTTTATTAATTCTATGAAAAGTCTGATAAAAGGCCATCAACCTACTCCTTCACCGCCATCCAGAATTGGTTATCACGACATGGTTAATCAACTAAATTTCCTCCAATTGGTTATCATCTAAGTTGAAGATTAAAAGAGAATCATATTCATGATGATACAAGAAGCTTGTATGAAGATTAATTGAAGTTGATAAATTTTTGCACATTCATGTCGAAAACAAACAAATTTATCCGAAAAATAGACTAGATTATTGATCAGGTACCAAAAATGCACACAAAACTCAAAACAAAAGACGAGCTTAAAAACAAACATATACCTTTCGACGTTTACGATGGATCAAAACTGGGTGATTCCTGACATTTGAAAAAAAAAACAAATAAACATAGTTAA
This sequence comes from Mallotus repandus, assembly GCA_949671775.1. Lineage (NCBI taxonomy): Eukaryota > Viridiplantae > Streptophyta > Magnoliopsida > Malpighiales > Euphorbiaceae > Mallotus > Mallotus repandus. Next base: position 10,737 of record CATIWM010085505.1, on the reverse strand, counting down.
GAAGCATATCATATAAAAAGCAGCACAGATGAAAGTTGAAAACTAAAACAAAATTACTTACAAAGTAAGACTTTCAAAGCCTCAAAATCTATTGTTTTTCCCTCAATTCCAAACTAGAAGAGTTTAATATTGTGGGCACGAAGAAACTCCATATTCAAGGATATGGACAACTGATATGTGCCAGGAAGTATATCACAGTGCATAAAACAATATGATAGCATTATTAATAAACTCCAATCCAAGTCATTTACATTATTTCCAATAAGTGATGTATGTTACCATTATTGGATGAGCAGAGTAAAAGAAACACAAATTCAAGGATATGAACAACTGATATGTGTCAGGAAGTATATCATGGTGCATAAAACAATATAATAGCATGATTAATAAACACTAATGCAAGTCATTTATATAAATAGTGGCAGCACTATTTCCAATAAGTGATGTATATTACCATTAAAGGATGAAAGAAAAAGGTGGAAACATTTGGAATAAGACAAAATAAATGAAGTAAAATGAAACCTAACAAGGAAAATGCACATTAAAACAGAAAATTTAATAGCTTTTTGGACTCAAACAATAATGAAGAACATAAATAATCTAAACTAAAGCAGCTCTTAAAATGAAATGAGAATAAGTATGAAGCAAGACATAAGAATATTTACTTTATATTATCATTTATAATAAACAACAAGTATAATATGTCGCATCAGGCTAAAAGACTAAAAGAGAGATTCCAAATTTCTAACCTGTGTTGTCCAATATAAATTCAAAATAGAGGTCCTTGGTAGTAAATTAGAAAGCACATCCCACAATGATAAAGGAAATACTTCACCACTAAGCACTAGCAATTTCAAGGAATTCTGTATCTGCATATTATATCGACTTTGCAAAGATGGAAGGATTGCTCGAATCAAGGAAGGGACAACAATAAGCCTATTTATTGAGTAGGCCTGCACAAATAGCTTAAAATACTAATTATTAACAAAATGGAAACATCAGTACTAGTACTAATTATAAATACCAAAAAGAAAAGATAAATTGTCTATCTCTTACAAGAATGAAACCACAGAAGTTGAACAGACATTCAAAAAGGACCTTCAACAAAATAAAAGTTGTTCAAAACATAAGACTCTTATGAATAGAATAATCCTACATAAGATTCATGTCATAGTCGTATCATAAAGAATACTATTTAAATAAAATTTATAATTTTGAACTAAATTGTTCATCTGGAATGCCTACAAAAAAGCTACAACATAAGAAAGTGTACCTGTAGAAAATGGGCTAGAGAAAATAGATCCTTCTTCAGCTCATTGACAATAAGACTTCATCTCCACAAAGAGGATATAATTCTTGTATCCACCAAAAGCAGTTCAATAAATCTTTAAACGAAAAATGAACATCAGTTTATATTCCAAGTACTAGATCTATCACCACAGTAGATTTCACAATTACTACTCCACAAATTGGCAATATTATGTACCTAACCACCCACCATGATGCCAATAATTAAAGACTGTTTTTTTAAAAAAAAAGAAAGATACATTGAAATTGCATCTGGTTAATGAACATATAGAAAAAGAGTAATCATGCTTTACTTGCACCTGCACATCCATACCGTATAAAGTAACCGTGAACAATTAACCAAAAATAAAATGAGAGAAGTGATATATATATATATATTATGAGGATGAAAGAAAGATTACAATGCAACCTTACATTACATCACATTAAAGTCAAGTTCCCTCCTATCATATCCTTCATATGCTTATAGCAGAAGTTGTGAAAAAAAATTGCAAAAGAAAGCAACGCATGCAAACTCTGATTAGAGTCAGAGATTAAAATGAATTAAACTTATATAATCAATAGAAGGAAGAAACACTGATATACATATCATATCATATTCATATTCAGGTTGTAAATTACTGTACTTTAAAGTTCAAAATGCATTTTCATTAAAGTTAATAGCTTTTTCTTTGGTTAATTTGTACTTTGCTCAAATTAACTACAGGGGACCTCAACTTTAGTTGTCCCTCAGTATTGGTTTGTGCATCTTATGTATTGTATAGATCACAAATTCTTTTAATTTAGTTCTCTAATTTTTTGGCTAATCAATGCTACACAATGACTTGATGAATTAGTGGTACTCAAATCAATACCAATAACATCCTTGGCGTCAGGTTTTGAACTGCATACACAAGAAAGCATCCAACTTTCAGAAATCACATCACATATTGCAGGCACATACAGAATCAAACCACAAACACCACCATTACCTGAAAGCTCTCGATAAGCTTGCCCACTCATGACCAAGATTAGAAGGCGTCCATAATGGTTTCACATTACCAGTCAACTGCATATTACACAAAAACAACAAAAAAAACTTCAGATAACTTATCCATGGAGAAACAACACATAATTGAAAACGTTTCCAGAATTTAAAGAACCCATTTTGAACACCTAACAAAACCAATAAAGCAAAGTCTTTATCAACCTTAATGATACATACTTCAACAAACAGTGTCAGAATCAAAATTTTAAGATCAATTTCAATAAAAAAAATGAATAAATACCCAATCCATGTCACGAACCATCCATCATTTCCATCACAAAAATTTCTCATCTTTTACATATCACAATCAAATCCATACCCAAAAAATGACCTCATTAACTCGTAAAAGCAAGATTAAAGTCCCATAAAAAGAAAATCAAACAAAACGCTCATGATCTAGAATTGAAAAAGATAAATAAGAAAAGGAACGTATGCATTTGTACGCAAAGACAGGAGCCGAGACGACATCACAACATCTGAAACTACGAAAAAGAGCAGCAGTGGCCATCGGCGGTAGATCTCAATGAGTTTGTTTCAGAGCTTAGAAATAGAACACAGAGAGAGAACAGAGAGAGAAGTTGAGATGAAGATATAAACAAGAAAGAACCTAAAATCAAGAAGAACAAATTATAATCAAGAAGGGCTAACAATACTTTAAATAATAGAACAAGAAACGAAAATAATTAAGCACCTTTGATGTTAGGTTTTTAGCTTAGAGTTTGAAAATCTATGACAGAGAGCGACAATCTAGTTTCTGCAAGCGAACAATCGACCAAAAACCAGAAAAAAATAGAAGGTCGAGCGACTGAAAATATGATGAAAAAAATTGAATTAATAAAACAACAAATTAGAAGAGTTCAGGGGTCAATTGTGAAGATAGATAAGAAAAAGAGGAAGATGGAGCATTGATTCATGGCGCTGGGGAGTGAGGGAATCTGTTTCTATATTGATTCATTGCGTTGAGAGTGAGTGTTTTCCTTTTTGTTGAGAGTGAGTGTTTTCCTTTTTGTTGAGAGTCTATTTCTATGTTGATTGACGGTATTAATTCATGGAGTTGAGAGTGAGGGTTTTCCTTTTATTAAGAGATTTTTCTCCTTATTCTTGTTTTAATGAATTTTTTTGGCCCGCCTTTAGTTCCTGCTGTTACTACATTTTAGCCAATTGCGACCACAATAAAACACATTTAGCGATGACTTTTTAAAGTCATAATAAATTATATGCACTTTAGTGATGAAGTCAAAGTTTGGCCGCTAATGACATACTTACAAGGATGAATTGCTATGTGGTCGCTAAAAGCCTTTTTCCTTGTAGTGATGCAATTGGAATTAATTTTTATCGTCACAAAGGATAGTTCGGTACTGATTTAAAAATTGAAAATCTAGCTTTTAGCACTCTAAATGCTCGTTCTATCACATTATGTAATAATGAATGCCTACAATTGAATAGTTCATATTTTTTATGATTCTTCCACGTCCATAGAAATCTTTTGAATGATATCGTTCACCATGGTATGGAGCTAAAAAATCAAGAATATTTGGATAGCCAGCATCCACAACATAACAATAACCCAAAAAATAATATCAGATACAATATTTATAGTATTTATTAAAACTTGTGTGTGATAAAATAAAATAAAACTTTTTACCTTTAGTTGTTAATGGAAAGTTATTCCTTTGTCTCAATAATGCATCAAGAAATACACGAGAGTCATTTATTGTACCTTTCCAACCAGTATACACAAATGTAAATATCATATCATGTGAACAAACGACCGTCACATTTTGTGTTACAAATGTTGCTTTCTACCTCAAAAAGATTTTTGTTTGGATACTGGACACCAAGCTGCTACATGGGTTCCGTCAATTACACCTATACAATTCTGCAACTAATCTCATTATATATTTTTGTTAACATAAAATGTATAAATGGCTTAAAAAAAACTTAACAAATATCTTAAAATATGGATAACTTCTTAGATTATTCTAAATTTCAGGTTGCACAACACCTCTATCCATATATTTGATCAATTGATTACCGAAAGCAGCTAATGCCTTCATCACTAGTTTTCTCCATTTATGCACTGTACCAAGTTAATGTTGAAATCTTTAAGCCACTATTCTTTGATGAATACCATGACATAAAATTACTTATCCCATCACTACTCCTTCCTCACTAACATCTCTTTGATCTTTAAGAAGTCCCGTCATTTTCATTCTACCGTATAAATTTCTAAATACATATGATGTCATGCGAAATCCTTTATAACATCTACTTGGAATTCTAACTATTACTTCAAGAATATATGATTCGCCATTAAGTATAGAGGTCTTACAAGGAATTTTTTCTATAAAATATGTTTTATGACTCATTAATGTCTTACTAACATTAAATCTACTATATCATCAACATCACTAATGGAACTATTACTATTTGAAGAATACATTGCAATATTCATATGCTGCTCCATTCAGCCTGTAAAATAATTATCTAACATCACAATAATATATATTATCAAAAAAAATAATAGTACAACGATGAAACAAGCAACAAATTTAGTCATTTATTTAAATATTTTAAACACAAAAGTTGAGATGTCAATTAAAAAACAAAGTGACAAATCATTATTAGTACCCAAAATAAAATGACTAACTACACTAAACTTTCCAACCAAGCCTTTCTCCTATTTTCACGCATCAATATAAACATTTTTCTCCAATCATAATTAGTAATTTTTTCTAATGCTTTACTATATATAGCATAAAAGATATCCTCTATTGTTTCTAATACATCCATACATGTTTCTATTGCACATGGATCAGATACTATGTTTGGAGCTTGATTACTTATTGCTTTATATCTCTCAATTTTAGCTAAATCTTTTTCAGTTTTGGCATAAAGAGAAGATGACAACTTTTCCAAACAACAATCTAACTTTTCAAATTTGGATTCTTTTTTTAACTCGAATACACCCAAGAAGATAATAATTATCAGCCGATTGCTTCCTTTTAGAGTCCTCAACATTAGATCTTTCACTCTCTTGTATATGAACACTTGTATTAAAAAATTCTTCTTCATTTATGCGCTCTTCATCTGAAGTAGGTGGTAATTGCATTGAAGCATAATGGAGAAGCCCGGTTGCTGTAGATTTATTGAAAATTTGACCAAGTAATTCATAATTTTTGCAATAATTTCTTTTGACGGTTCTAAAATTCTTGTGCTTATGAATATAAACACATGCATATATTAGATAATTTTTATAAAATTTAGAAATGCTACTTTAAAATATAATAAGATTTTAAGGTACTGCAAACTAGATACCTGATAGAACATCTGTTAAACATCTTCTAGTGCAAACACGGTATTTGAATCATAAGTAACACCTGAGTGTTTTAAGAATTCAAAAACTTATCGATGTTTTTTATGAAGATAGTTGAATTTTCCTTTCAATTTATCTGGACCGTATTTTTCTCCTATCGCTCAAAATAATTCTTCATGAACATTTTGCCAGTTAGCTGGTTTAAAACTAGGTGAGCTGTTTAGATATTTCTTAACTCTTTCAGTCAAAATTCCCAAAAATGCATTTTCATTATAATCTGACCATTTCGTTGCATCTTCACCATCTTTATTTTTGCACCGCATCTTAATACTAGATATAAATTAACATTCAATAATTATACAATAATAAATAAAAGTCAAAATTTATCAAAGTAAAAGTATACATATTTAAATTACATAAATGAAAATCATTTAATTCAATAGTAACTAGCAAGTTAAAAAGCACATATGCAAATGAAATGCATTCGAATTCTCTAAAGCTATTGCAACTCGAAACAAAAGGGTAGACTTATAAAGAACCACATACAACAGAGTTTTCCATTGCAAGTCAAATTATCAATACATAAAGAAAATTCAAGAAATTAAAGACAATAGCTAAATTAAATCTTTAGCATAAATGGATAACTCCCAAAAAAACACCATAAATGACACACATTTTCAAGTACTTTAACAAAATCCCTAAAATAACCTAGAAAATACACCCACATCAAATCAAATAAAAAAAAGAAACCCATTTCACAAAACAATTAAAGTCAAATATCAAAATCACATATAAAAAGGAGTCGTATTTACTAATAAACCAACATGCAATCACATTAAACAAGTGTTGTTTAGGAGAGATTATATAGTGATCCAGCTACTGAGTTGGAAGACCAAACCAATGAAAAAATAACATGTGGATTATATAATAAATTACACAAATTTATAAACGTGAGATTATACACTAACCTAAATCAAACTAAAAATCAATTGCACCCAAAAACAAAAAAAAAATGATCTCTTTTCACTAAAAACGTTGAAATCAATTACGGTTTCATTTCGTCCAAAAATAATCCCTCACTAAAAAGATATGTTTTTGCCTAAAAATAAAAAATAGATGTTGGTTTCTTCTCTTTGTCTTGGAGGAAAATGAACTTCTTATTCCATTGTGGATTTATATGGCTATTCTGATCACTTGTGGTGGTTAACTTTCTCTCAGGCTGAATTGTAAGTAGTCATCTTTAAATTGAAAAAAAAAATTCCAATCAATTATATTCTTTGCCTTTATAAACGAAGAACATATCAAGGTTGATTTTTGGGTATGATTTATTATATGGGAAAGCAATGGAAAAATTGCAGAATGATAAAAATGTTGTAACTTTATTAAGTCTAATTCTATTTCTTTTTTATTTTCTTTTTTTTATTATATTGTATTCGTTCTGTCAATTTATTTATTTATTTGTTTTAATTTAATGTTTTTATGGTTTTTTGTTGCATTTTATTTGATGGGTTATTTTGATTTCTTTTATTTGAATATGAGATAGGAGAACAGATATATAGCACACCTTAACGGTTCCATCAGAGTGCTTAAAACCTAACCTTTTAAATGAATTAAAGACAGAAATTCACCATTTTCAAATGACTCCAACTCAACTACTTTGGTACAATTCCATAGCTCTGTCTAAAACATAGAACATTAAGGAATTAAGATCATTTATATGCCTATATAACAAAGAAGGAAGAAAAAATAAAGCTCTCACTTACTGCATGGACAGAGGACAAGTTCATCAGAGATTTCAGCACATCAATGATCACAAGTGAAGTTCTCTCAAACTTTCTTAAGTTTTTTTATATACATTTCACATACTTCTCCATCTCCTCAAGCCATTTTTCAAATTATTTAAGTTTTGGTTAGTGATTGATTGTATATGTATTATATTCAAAAATCAAAACATCTTATTAGCGCTTTTACACATATCTTACCTCGGTTAATGACAAAAGTTTTTAATGCAAGGGCTGCTAATATCTTCTCTTCTATATTTCTTGATGATTGGAGAACATTAGTAAATTCATCAAGCAAGGACTTGCGGGTAACCTCTCTTGCACCAATATCAAGAAGAACAAAAAACATGTATATGAGCCATATAGAAAATAACAAGGCATGACTTTGCCATCTCCAAGGAATTACTCTTGAAGCATTCCTCCAAAGCTTTAAAGATAAAACCATTTTCATGATTGCAAAGTACAAAGGCTACCATTTTCTCCCAAGAACTTTGAGAGACTTTCTCTTCATCTTCCAACATGAGAAAACGTTTAAGATTTATAATTGCATAAAACACGGGATGTACTTGATTGTAAAAATTATTAGGATCTAGTGTATTACTTGATGTTGTGCTTATTATCGTGATTCAGCCTCTGGCTGTACTGTTAATATGTTTTATATATCTTGTAGAACTGCTTTGCAAATCCTAATGCAGTGATTTTCTTGACAAAAGTTTGATATTGTAATGATATAGTCTTTGTGGCAAAAAAAAACTACAACCATGAATCATACTACACTTTCTATTAACTTTGTATTTGCTTAATCGTATTAACTAAACCATATATTTACTTAACGAATTATGAATTATACTCATAAATAATAAGGCTCTAAAATCAGGATACGTTGGAATCTCATCAATATATGATAACTTATTCTCTCAAGACTCTCAAGTGAAAATGCAAAACAATCTTGCATAAAAATTATAGCATATTGGCACATTCATTCTAGTTATATTATAAGCCTACCAATTTGCAACCAAATTAAGCAAGAAAGTGTTTTTTAGAAAGAAAGTAAAGCTTCAAATAAGCATTTTGGCACATTTGAGAGACTTGAAATCATTAACAAATGAAAAGTAACAAATATAAAATGTCATTGCCAATAATAAATTATAGCCATACACCAAGTAGGACAAAAAAATCTCAAATATCAATCATAAAAATATCACTTAGGGTAGGACATCATAAAAATCATAGTCATACACAAAGTTGACAAAAAAAATCTCAAATATCAATCCTAGAAACTTTTTTTTTTATTTGGAGGGAAATGCTAAAGTAGCCTAGTTAAAAAAACTTCTTATTTTGATAGAGTTTTTCTATATCACTAGGAGTTATATTCTGCAATTCAAAAAAAATTATCAGCTCATGAAAAATAAAAGGTGATAAATAATATAAATATTAGTGGGCTTACTTATGAATGATGTGCTATGGAATCAATACTTTGCAACATACTTGCAATTGGTATATTCATATCACTCATATTCCAATAAACTACTGGTGACTACGAGCAAAAAAATGAGTTTTTGGAATAATTATGCAAATAGTAATGTAATATTTCAATTATAATTACATCATACGAAACTTGTAATGGCATAATGCTTGGCAAAAGAAACAAATTATGGCTAGTAACACCCATCGTGGTTGAATATGGACATTGTGTAGCTCTTTTATTAACGGATTATGAACAATTAGTATGTTGTGCTTTTATTCTCTTTGTATCAAATGATTGCAATTAAGCACACAAATTTAAACATGAAAAAAAAGAGGATGGATTGTCTTAAAAAAATTAGATATTTAAATACCTGAATTCTTTGATAGCTTTGTTTTTCGTGTACGCTTTTTAAAATGGCCTTTGAGTCTAGCATTGGAAATACCTTTTGGCTTAACAGGTATTGGGTCTAACACAGAATCACCATCAATCATTATATCATCTTGATTGACATTATCATTTGCCTCATTCTTTAACATGTCAACCTTTCCACCCAAATCAAGCTTGGCTAATTCTCTTTCAACTTCTGCATCCACCTTAATTAGAGCATTTTGACATAATTACCTTGCTATTTCATTCCCCTGACTTTTTATAACTAAATTGTAAGCATATTTCATCATACCAATTTGAAACATAGTTTCTGTCTCACTGCCACCCACATGAGATGATTTTCCTTGCTCAAATTCAAAGCAACTCCTTTTTTATTGCTACCTTAGTCCACCTATTTAGAACATACTTATCGATAATTCTAGTTATATTTTTCACACTCATAACTTTTAATGCATGTGAACATAGAAATTCCATGGACTCAAATTTTTTACAAGAGCAACTGATATCCAATGTAGTTGCATTAAATTATACAATGTATGGTTTATAATTTTTCCCTGCCTCTACAACCTCATAATTGCACAAATGATTTTACTAGTAAATTTAGTCCAAGTAGTTGCAACACCGTTAAGAAACTCATTCTCAAATAATTTAAAAATCTTGTGTGTATAGATCTTTGTTACATGATTCATAATACTACTATTTTTTATTGCATAAGAAGGCAAACCCTGTTTACATTGAAAATCTAGTTGTCACACCTCGTCTCACGTAGCCCAAGATAGACGTTTAAAACCAACCATTCAACAAAGGATTTAATTTAATCAAATTATATATTAATTATAATTATATTAGTTAAAAGAATTAAAATAAGCCTGATTTAATCATGTAATTGAAAATAAGAAAACCTTCCTGTAATTTGATGAATTTATGATTGATAACTATAATATAGGATTTTTTAGGTAACATAGGAAAATCACATTTTTATAACTAGATTGATATTAATCTTTGCAAACCAAAGACATGGTAGAGTAAACATTATTAAGCAATATAATCACTTTTATACATAGATGCTTTACACAAAGCCTAGCCACTACTATTTGACTTAAGAATATATCCTTTTACAACACTTATATAAACATAATTAAGAAACAAAAATACTATACTTCTCTAACAAGGATGTTGGCCAACCTTAATCTGAAACTTCTATACACCCTCTCTTAGCTCAGTCCACCAACTATCAAGCCCTGTTATCTGAAAAAGTTTATAAAACAGAGTAAAATGAGTACAAAAATACTCAATGAATAGATATTACAAGCAGAAAACAATTTGTCTAAACCAAATATAATAATTATCTCAAATCAGCATAATAAGTAATTAAAATCAAATTGTAATCGACTTGAAATATCAAAGCCATTCTTACTTTTAAACTTATACAAAGTTTAGTCAAGTAAAA
>CATIWM010085495.1:0-13262 GCA_949671775.1 Mallotus repandus | reverse complement strand
ATTATTATCAATAATAAAAATAATAATTTATTTGATATATTTCATAATTTTTTGCTATTTTTACTGAAAAAATAATTATTGAAGACTATGGGTAATTTTTTGTTTAATTAGCTTAATTTTTATATTCTAAATAATAGTAAGTTTTAAAATAAAAAAATATTGTTTAGAATATAAAATTAAATTATTTAAAATATACAAATTAAATAAATATATAAAATCAACTTAAATTAATTATGCCTTTAAAAATAATAAGTAGATAAAAAAATTATAGAAAAATGAAAAAAAAAAAAAGAAAAAGATGAAAAAAAAACAAAGTGCTTAACAATCTTTCAAAAATATACCATTTTTGGGACAAAACTGAAAATAGCAAAAATAAAAGTGAAAAAAACAAAAAGTTCAAATCACGATCAAATAAAACTGGTAAAAAGGATTATGGATAAAATTTCCTTTTTCTTTTTCCTTTATTCTTTTGATTAACACTGAGCACAGGTTGCAAATATCTGTCTCATTGAGCCAAAATTATCCAAAAACGAAAAAATTTGTTAATTATTTAATTTTATCTGAATCAAAATGTCCCAAAAATTTTACGTGGGGAGAGTTTAGAGATTATAAGTTCCCCAAAGTGAGAATCTAACTGGACTATTTTGAATTGTACCGAAGAGCAGAATTGAAATCTAAACCAATATTTTAATAAATTTCACAAACTATATATACTAAATAGGAGTAGAGAAAATAGTAAACCGTACCGAAGTTCCGAAGTAAATAGAGTTCAAACATCATCCAAATAATTGTTGTTATAAGTTACTAGATAATTGAAAATTTTATTAGTATTAGCTTGTTAAACTATATGTGAATCCAATGAAACATTCATAACCATGGCCATGTTAAATTTGGCTGATATGGTCGTGCATTAGAGTACAACATTGATTAGACAAAAAGTGAGCCAACATCCTACAGTTTTCCAAAATGATTCTTCAGTCACTGTACTATCACCCCTTGCACATCAAATTGATTGTTAGCAAGGCTTACAGCGTGGTGGCAGATAATGCCCATGCTGCTTTATAAAATTCAGTAAAACATTCTCGTTTCAAGATTACAGGCTACAATTTTGAAAACAAAACCTTTCCCTTTCCCTTTCCCCATTTTGCAGTATGTTTATCGCGTGTTAGTCACCAACCATGATACAAGGAACAGCAAAAAGAATCATATGAAGTACAAAAAAACATCTGCCACGAATGTGACAAGCATAGGAGGGAACAAAGCCAATAGTGGAAAAATTGAAAGATTGAACGAGCTATTCTAGTGACATGATTTACAAAGCTATATTTCTGAAGGACGAAGGGGTGGGATGTATTGAGGCATTCACACACCTATATTTGCTATAAGAAAGTGCCGAACTCACTGGTTTGAATTTGAGCAGTCTGAGTTAGTTGATTCAACCTTGATCACTCTTGTATTATAAGATCCACAAAACCTGCACTTATGGTATAGCCAATGGAATGTTGCCGTTCCCTTCTTGTCGCAGTCGTTGCAAAGTATATCCTATATTACAAAAACCAGGCTTAATATCACATTAAGTGACCAAGGACAGAAAGAAAAAACTAGACAACTTACTTGACAACGATCTCGGTATTCTTCTGGAAGCTCCTCGGAAGCCAGCAGTGCATCAAGCATGCCAAAGTAAACCTTAAAAAAATAAGCACAAAGTAAAAAAAAAATTTAAGAATATAAAACTCCTGGGAATCTTACAAAATACTATTCTTCATTTCAATCTCAGCACAAATATTGGTGTGTCAAGGAGACTGCTTCAAAAGTCAAAATCTCAATAATAGGTATTTGGATATAAAGCATGTTAGGTCACTGGGAAGCCTATAAAATTCTGAAGACATAGTTTACATCATAACAGGAGATGAAAGAGATGGAGAAAGGAAAAGGTCAATTCTTGCATGAGATCATTAGCCTTTTATTCCGTAGTGCAATAACTGAAAATTATCATTTGATCTTATGTTTCTTTGTTTCCCCAGCCTTTATAACAACTAATCAGAGGGTAATGGAGATCCAAGCTTGTCTTGTCTCAGAAACCTATGAGCCCAGATCCTCAGGAATTAACAAGCCTCTTCCATTGGACAATATAGTCAAATGTAAAGCTGAGCCTAAGCATACTTCTTACTGTAAATCGTCTTTTATTTCATTTTGTATACCACCTTCCATGGGAACTCAACTCTTCAGTAGCTCCCCATTAATGTCCCAAAAAAAAAAAAAGAGGTTCAAAAGACAGCTCACTAGATCTTACCGACATATCTCCCAAAGATTTGCTACAGATTGGACAGATGTAGTGACTGCAAGTGTATGCCTGTCATAACAAAAGGAGCAAATACAACTTATGTACCAAGAATTCCAAAAAATGATTCCTGTCCTTGCAATAAGCAACAATTGAGAAAGGACAGAACAGCAAAAACTACAAAAAAAAAGTCCCATAAAGGCATAGACCTGAAAGCAATTTGAATGCATAAAATGGCCACAAGGAAGAGCTTTAACACTTAAACTTGATGTGAACAAAAAGTCACAGCAGATAGGGCAATTCATCTCCATGCCTTTCTCTCGGCATTTGTGATCCAGTAATTTCATAGCCAGGCAGCAATTACAATTCATGCAATGAAAGAAGTCAACGCCAAGTCCATTTCCAACACGGCACAAATTGCAAAAGGGACAATGATAAACATTCCTGAAATTAATTAAAAAGTTGGAGATCTATTTAGTAAAAACTTGTAATTCAATGGCAATTATTCACTAAATAGATTAAGTTTCATTCAACAAAATAGGTATCCAAAAAGTTGATGCCTCCATGGATCTATCCAATATAAAAAGGAGATTAAAACTTCCAGCCCCTACCATGGATCAATAAATAAAATTTAACAGGTAATTGTTTACTTCAAGCATGTTCCTACGAAACAAAAGAAATAAAATAAAATATAATAAAAAAATAACACTAACACTAGCAGTATGTTAATTCAAAACAGTATCCATAAACAAACATAAGTTTCTTCATTCTCTTTAGGTTTCCAAATAATCTGGGTATCCACACAACAGACTCCAGACACACCGTTTTAGCATAATCATTTATCTTCCAGTGCAGGCAAAATTGAGGCACAAAAACTTGTTGAAATACAAAAAAAATCATAAATAGTACATATATCGTGGATATCATGGAGATATTCTTTATTCAAAACCAACATTCATCCAGCAATGGACCACTTGATTACATTTTATTTTGCAACACTATTTTCTTTTAAACATTAAAGCTACAATCTAAGGGGAAAAAGGCATCATACTGAATCCCATACCTTTCATCATCAAAAAATTTGCAGATATTACAATAGTACTTTGCCATTGAGGAACTATCACAAGAAGGTGTGCTGCAAGTTGGCCCAACAGGCTGAATTTTCAGGCAGCGCATACACATCATTTCAGTTGTAGCCTTCCTGAGAGTATAGACATAATTCAGGTTTATAGATGACACCCGTTCAATCAAAACCAGATATGATGATAAGGGATGAAATTACCTATCCATTGAATGATCACTGACTTTATCATGGCAGAACCTGCATGTAAATAACTTGCCACAGCAGGCAGCACGAAGCTTACAGTTCCGCTTGTAGTGCTCACACCCAAATACTTGTTTCTCTGAATCATGAAATGAAGGATAACATCCAAGAAAGTCTTCACTGTTTGAACATTCCCCAGTTCTTGCTTGAGGTGACTTCTGCTGAGCAGCTATCCAGCGACTAAAACAAGCCATATATTGATCATGATAAGTAGAAAAATGACAATATAAAGTGCAGACTAAACACAATATAAACACACCTGGTCATCAGATTTTGAATGAGATATGCTTTTCTTCTTGGATCAAGAGACGAATCACGAGAGACTTTTCTTATTTCTGCTTCGAGCTCATTTTGATTCATCCGAAAAATATCCTTCCAGCCCGGTTTAAATGTATGATCACTATGATCCAGGTTTTCATGGTGATCAGTGCCTAAAAGATTAAAAAAAAAAAAAAAAAAGAAAGGAAACACAAAAACATTTATACACAACGTCATACTAATAGCATAGGAGGAGAAAAGCTACTTTCAAGAAGTATAATTTTAGCATTTGTCTTAATTATTGGGTAACATTCAACAAAGAATAAAATATAAAAAATCCGCAAGAAGAAAAGAATTTCACATACCTAGTGATATACAGCTCTCTGATGTCATTTGTGAAGTCCCAGTTGAAGTACCTTCCCACCATTCATTAAGCCACTCGCTGAACATTGTGTTTTTGGTTGCATTTTTCCATGTGTCCATCATTTTATTCTGCTCCTCCTGAGTAAGAGCAGATGTTACCCATGGCAGCATTGATTGAAGCACCTCTGCACCTGTAGAACCAATTATTCGTCCAACAATTTTGTCCTGCTCCTCAACTGAAAAATGCATGTCAAATAAAGGCCACAACTCAAGCTCTTCCCGGAAAACATGTTGATCCAGTGTCACTCGTATGGATTTGCACATGCCCTGAAGCTTTGTTGCAAGCTCATTGTACTTTCTAAAAGTATCGCTATGAGCAGAAGCATCATAATGATTTCCAATTAACTCATCAGAAACGCTGATACTCTTCAAGCATTCTTGAAGTCTTGTAAGTTCAGAAAGAGCAGATGAGATTTCTTCAAATAGTTTCTCTTCCTGCTTGTGGTCTAGAGTGTATGAGTGGCTAACATTATGAAGTGTCTCTTTAGATTCTAATGCTGGAAACACAATAGCATCCTCTGCGTTACTGTGAGCTCTATATAAACCCCATAACAGACGAAATCTACCAGTAAACTGCCTAAGCAAAGCTTCATTACAATCATTTAGTTTCCCAGATTCAACATCCAGATATTCCAAATCCTTGCGGATGGCTTTGTGAAATTTAAATATGTTGTCAATTGGACGTGATGCACAGGTAGCGTCAGTCGGACTAAAATCTGTTTCCCAATTAAAAAGACTAGAGTTAAGGGATGGAGCAGAAGGACTAACGGACAAGGAACGCAGAGATTTTGCTCCAGAAAGAGAACTAATTCGTTGGTTATTGCTGTTTACCCCTAATCCAGGGACACAACAGGATTTATTACTACAAGATAATTTGGGAATATTACTGGTCTCTAACGATTGACAATTGTTGTTGTCTTCCTGTAATACCAGGCTTCCACGCTTAACTGGCCTTCTGCTGTCATCTGCTACTTCTGCTTGGCTAAAAGAAGGCTTTTCATTATTGGAAAACATAGGGCTGCGCTCACAGAATTTTTGTTTGGTATTCTCCTGAGTTCCGGTCAGAATTTTTGCAGGACAACAACCAATTGCACCTGAAGACAAACAGATGCTCTTAGCACGACCTTTGCACGCCCAACCAGAAAAAAGTGTCACCAATGCAGAATCTGAAGCTGGAGCTGCATTACGTCACTCTGTGAGTTAAGAGATAGACAGAAAGAGGAAATGCAGAGAACTTGGGAAAAAAATTGTAACTAACTTTAACTAATAATGATGGAGACAAAAGTAGGATTTAACACTGAACCTGCCATGCACATGTTTTGGAGAAAAGACTTGGCTTCTTCTTCACTAAGCGATGCTACCAACCATGGTAAGACGCATTCTATCAATTTCAAGGGCATCACACACAAGCTTTGATAAAGAAGTTCACGCTGTCTTTTGGCACTAAAATGCTTTCGAGCAAGTGGGAGAACCTACAAACGTAAATATGCCCGTTAGATGCAAGTAGCACGAAGTCTGTTGTTAAAAAATATGAAATCATGTATTTAGCATACACCATCAATGTAAAGACATGCTTCGCATGATATTACAACAGCAATAATACTCACCTGATCTTCCTCATTTTGGAAGTGTTTCTGTATAGAGTCCATGATATGATCTGCTTGCATACACAATCTTGTGTAGAATTCAGTAAGAGGTGTATTTGCTCCAGCACTTTGAATGCTTTCTATCAGACATCTAAGCTTATCAAACTGGATTTCCTCTTCTGCGTGCTCCTGGGCAAAAGATAGTTCTGCATCTACAGCAGGGAATATAACTTTGTCTTCAGCAATACTGCAGTCAAGGCACACAAAAAAAAGTCCATTTCACAGTGGTAAATGGTCACAACAATGAGCAATAAGAAAAACTTATCATAAGTATTAAATTCTCCTATATAATTCTGAGGAGAGATAAAACATTTTAAAGCCAGTCGCATGAAGGCACAAAGCTGAAATAAGGGAAGCCAATGATGTTCAAAAGCCTTTTAATGCTAATGCGCTAAAACTCATAGGACATTGTATAATTTTACAGCCTAAGGCTTACACACTCAGTGGGTTACAATTTGATAAGCTACAAGAGTGCTTTCAGAACATATATACAATAAAGGAGGCATCAGTTTGCAAGTTGGGCCATAGTATCAACTATGAAAGACCTATCTCCATTAGACAATGTTGTGGGGGCAAATAAAGAAAAAGGATCTGATAAGAAAATATAGACAACCACACCTATGGAATATGCAAACTTCTGCAATGAATTGCAGCCTTTTGTTGAATGCTGACAAATCAGAAAAATCACTAGAAAGTTGTATCTTCCTGGCTGCTTCAGCTATGTCATTCAACTCTCTTCTTATTGCAGCATGCCAAAGTAAAATATCATCTATGGGATTGAATGCAGCTGAATCCGCAAGATCACACGTGAGCTCCATATATTTCCTCTTACCAGTTCTAGAAGATTCACATGCACAGTGTATATTCTTGCTTTGACATAATAATGTTGGCCGACCTGACTCTTTATACAAGGCCTTAGAATCATCTTCACAACTTGCACATATGTCAGAAAACTTTGTACCTTCCATCCAGGCAAAGATTACCTTCATCAAACAGAACATAAAGTCAGCCGGCTTTCAGTTGTTATACAATCTGACCACAAGATGGAATTTTTTACACCCAAAAAGGCGCTCACCTGATGAAAAAGTTTCTCTTTTGGAATTACCTTGCACAAGCATTTGTGCATGTCTTGATACTCGTCAGATGATACAGACGAGGAAAGCCAAGGAAGGAACTCTGCCATCATATTAACAGGAATACTGCATAGAAACTGCCATACAAGTGATGCCTGCTCTTCAAAAGAAAACTTCGCAATAAGCAAGGGAAAGACCTGCATATTCAACCACGAGCTGGTAAGCTTCCTTTTTTTTTTTAATTCAGTAGAAAGAGAATCCACATAGCCGACCCCAAGTATTTTGGGATTAATGCTTAGTTGAGTTGAGTTGAGTTCTATATATCAAACCCTATCCAAATTAATACAAAATACAGCAACCAAATAGGCATAAAGGTTAAAATGAAATTGTTGGTGACTCAAAATGCATAGTGTTGTCCTCAACTTCAACTTGAGATATAAAGAATTTCCTATGTAGAAAATCTCAATGCAATTCTATACCATACAGCGGCTCCCCTTGAGCATGCAAAGAAGAGGCATACTGTTTATGTTGGAGGAACCCTTATGGGACATAGTCAACTCTATATTATGCAGCAGCTCCTCTAGAGTATTGCAAGAAGAGGCATACTCCATAAGCTGGGAGAACCATATTAAGGATGAGATATTATCTCTCAGCGTTAAAATATTGCAAAGAATTTAATATTAAACCTCATATGCTGCCGAATTTTCTATGTAAAGCACACCCAACAGGTGCAACAGCAAAATGAAAGTATGTAGAACACATGAACACATCCCAGCAAGTTACATAAATATTCAGCTCATCCAACAATGCAAGACTAATAAACTATCATCATATGGATGACACAAATAAATACCTGCGCCTCTTCCTTGGACATATGCTGGCTAATTGATGTTTGAAGAGCTCCAGTACGAGAGGCTAGCTCTCTGCGATAGCTTTCTTCATATTGTTTATTAGAATTCAGAAGCTCAAATAATTGATCAAAAAGAACGCTTTCTCCCTCATGTTCAAGAGAGTATGTTCTTGCCACATTCTTCACACGTATATCTAGAGCTGGAAAGATAACCTACAATTGCAAAATAACACATTGTCAAAATCTGCCAGTAACTTCTTATGACAACATGAGTTGCTTGGCAAGCTTTTTGACTTCTTACAAAACAAGTATTAAGGAATTTAAATAAACAATAAAGCATCGCTGTTTCATTCCTCACTTTCCAATAGAGTACAAATAGTGAGAAGGCTGAAGCTAATGAGCACACATAATACAAATGCAGTTAAATAAAATACCCCACGTACTTTTATGAACCTCTAATTCAAGACAAGCTGGAAACAAGGATATGCGCTTGTATAACCGAACTATATTCCAAAAGGATTGGAATCTGATAGTTCCAAATCCTGCAAAAGGTCTAACCCCATAGGCATAGATGATAGAGCTTTATTACATGCCAGCATCCTAAAGATGCAGCAAGTCTTGTTTCTCACCAAAACGACAAGTACTAGAATGTATTCCTAGAAGCCAGTCAGGGGCAAAATTCTTTGAAAACCTACAGCAGCTATATCCCAACAAAAAGGATGTCTTTCCAAGGTGATATCAGAGGACCAGAATATTAAAATGAAGCTAGAATCTTTGGATTGCAGTTACATTTTTACACAACCATGTCCATGAGCAATTGTAAGGCAGTGAACAAAATTGCCACTAAAGATTCTACAATTTCTGATTGATGAAATGACAAAGATGCCAAAAGAAACAGAATCATATCAAATTGAATTAGGCATATCAATCAAAATTATAATAAAATTTCATTCTCAAAAAACCTTAAGATACCTCGTCTTCAGCATTGCAGTGATGCTTATAAATCGCGCGAAGAAAGTGATACCGCTGAAGCAAAGGCTTAATATCACCACCAGTAGTGGTGGCAAAAGCCATAGCGGCACGGTGGAGACCATCCAGCTCAGACCTAATAGCTTTGTGAAAGAAGAGAAAAATAAGAATAGGAGATTTAAGAGCTGAATTCTTATGATTATTATTACTGTTATTACTATTATTATTAACACATGTTTTTGAATTCGAAGGATCTATCGACGCCGTATTCACTGGTCCGGCCATTATCGCTACTCCTCCGCCGCCTCCTCCTGCTCCGCCTCCTCCATCTACTCCTGAAAACGGCGTCGCCATTACACCAACAAAAATCTAAGTTCACAAGAAGATCTCTCAAATGATCAGCAGCAGCAGCTTCTCTTTAAATTTCCATTGTAAACTGTGTTTGAATGATTTTTTGTTCACAGATTGCTCTGTTCCTACCCTCTCTTATCAGTTAACCGTTCCCTCCGTTTCCTTTATTTTCATATCTGTTTTTTTTTTTTTTAATTTATTTTTTTGGAAAAAAAAATTAATTTATATAATGCTTTTTTTTTTGGTGGGTTGATGAGTTTTTATATCTTGAATATAGAAAAAATAGATTACGCAACTTGCTACGGTTCACAAGAATGCGTCACTCATTTTTTGGAATTTCGGTAGTATTTTTCATTCACGAATCAACAACTTACAATTAAAAAAATGAGAAATTATTAAAATAATTTGACCTCATTTTTTTAATTAATGTGTTAAGGTATAATTGGTTTTAATTTTGAATATAGAACAAAGAATTTGACTCAATTTTCCTACCAATCTCTATGGTGCTTAGAGTTTGGCAAAATGGTGTTTTGGATTTATTATAGTTAATCTGATTGATTTTTATATTTACGTTTATAAAAATAAAATAATTCAAGTTTAATTTTCCACTATTATTAAAAAAACTATTATTTTTATAATAAATAATTTATAGAAACTATTCACGGATATTTGATGAACGAAAAAAATACCCATGATAAAATTTGATCACATTTATAATAAATGAAAAATGAAAAAGGCCAAAAATATATTTAGCATATGATGTAAAAGTTTTATAAATTTAATGAAAAATTTTGCATTTGCTAGTAAGAGAATAGTCAAATATAATTTTTCTTCAAAAGTATCGTGAAATATAGAGATCGAAATTTAAATATTGTCATCTTAATTTAAAAGAGAAATATTACTTTCTATTTTACAGTCTATCGATATTTAAATCGTATAAAGTATTTATTTGAAAAATAAAATCTTGCATTAAAGTATATTTACAATTAAAAACAATGATGAAAATTGAAACTTTCTAATTAGTTCTTATCACCTTCTTATTTACCAAATAACCTTGCAATGTTTACAATTAAAAAAACAATGATGAAAATAGAAACTTTCTAAATTAAATTGGTATTAGAGTAAAGTAATTTTCATTTGTTGGTGCTTCTCAATCAATTAAATCTTGGTAATCAAGTCAAATCATTTTTTTTAGAAAAATAAGTCATCCTTTATATATATATATAAAAAGAATAAATCATCCTATTTGTATCTAGTTTATTAACATTTTTTAACGATATTAGAGATATTTTTATTTCATCCTAGAATTTTATATTTGTTATAGAATAAGCATTTTCATAAAATTAAAATTTAAAATAATAACTGACTCAATTTTCAAATAACTGAGGTTTCTTATTAAAAAAAAATAACTGAGGTTTCAATTTGAACTCAATTTTGAAAAAAAAAATTGAGATTTCAATTTTTTTTACTGTCACAAAAATTATCTAATTAGTAAATTATTAATTTGATAATTATTAAATTTAAATAGCTTTAAAACATTTTTGAAAATGATAATTATTCTAAAGTTCTCTTTAGGAAAATTGAAACCAATTTATAAATTTATATATAAGATATTTATTTTTTAATTGAGTTCGATAAAAATTTAAATTTATAATTGTATATTATTAAAAATAGTGTCTGATCCCTTTAGAATGGATACCTTGCCTTACTATGTTATTATAGGGCTAAAATATTTGCTTAAGGACGGTGCAATCCAAAAAGAAAAATATATATTGAAGATTGTTCTAGTACATATGGATAAATAAAGCTAACTTGTTATTATTATTATGGATTTATCCGATAAAAAGATAATTCTTTGGAGTTAACACTACTGGCACGACACGTGGTAAAAATGAGGAGGGGAGGTGCCAAGGTAGATGGGAAAGGCAACGGCAGCAGCTAGTTTGAGGACAGCATCCGTGCACACGTATGTGCGGCACGTGAGAATCTTCATCCACCACGACAATGGCGGGACCCACTTGATCTTGTCACGGAGTCCATCTCAGCTTCCAACAATTGTGGATTCAATATTTCACAGATTCAGTGTGGTGACGTGGACTACGCGGACGGTGACAAAATGGTCAGGTCAAGGGCATCATGGTCATTTCCTGAGTTTGCCCATTGGTTTGGGGCACAAAACCCTTGTTGATTAAATTACAATTTGCAAAGCCTAAATTTGTCAACTACTCCTATTTGACTCCAACTGGTCTATTTTATTTATTTACTTTTTTCAGACTTACTAATTTTTAAAATCTATTAATCTTTAATTAATTTGATTCAATTCAATTCAAATTAAATTATAAGTATGATAAAAATCTCTTAATAATTAAGTTAACACAATTTGTATCATAACTCGAATCTAAAACTGATATTAATTATTGTTAATTGGTCAATTTTTTTAGATTAGTAGTAATACTCAAATTATGTTAATATAACACTATTAATTTCCTCAATTTTTAATGATGATATCTACTCTCATTATTCTTTTAATGATGATATCTACTCTCATTAATTTTTTTTTTAATGATGATATCTATTCCATTACAAAATTAGATACAGATTTTCTGATTTAATGATGTCCTTATAGTTCTCTTTAATTTTTAGTACTTACCAATATTTGGTCCAAAAAAAAATTTAAATATTTGGTCCAAGCACTTCTAAATCTATTGATTGACAAATAAAATAATTATATAATAATATGCAATTTTCAATATATATAATCGAATTAAATTTATATAATATAAAATTAATTAATTTATATTAAAATTTAATTTACACCAGTTATTTTTTAATGTTGGATATGTTCAACATAAATAAATAATTTTGAAACTGATAAAAGATAAAAAAAAGAAATTTTATGATTATTTTAATTTGTAGTTAATTTTATTTTACTTTATTTTGAGTATATTTTGTTATTCAATGGTAGTTTTTGACAAAATATACTTTATTTTGTAAAAAAATATAGGATGCACGAAACAAAAAGAGAGGAAAAATAAGAGAAATAAATATTAGTGGAGGGGGTACAATGGTAATTTGGTAGAGAGAAAGGGAAGTTGAAATGGAATCACAAGGCAGGCATGAAGGGAGCACAAGAAACCGTTTGGTGGCACGAGAAGTACCCGTGTCGTCTTACACATTTCACAATTTAAGCGGAACTTTCAATCTATCTATTTATATCTACGGGCTATCGTCCTCAAGTCAATTCCTTGATTAATGAGAATCAGGTACCTCTCCTCAAGCCATACAGCGGCTACCTTCGCCATCCCTACGCTGGCAAATACTTGAGATTTGATTAAAGCCCCATGTCATGCATATACACACACAAAAGCTTACTGGTTCTACCTATGCACAAATAAAAAGAACTGATCATGGTTCCGACTTTGTTCATGAGATTTATTTTTTTTCTTATTGTTCGGTTTCATTTAAATTCGATAAAGCTCAATTATCATCCATTAAATAAAAAATAATTATTTTACCTTATATTTTATCATTGATTTGAATAAGTGATGCATATATAATATTTCAAAAAACAACAAATTAATAAAATATACACACAATACATTTCACTAATTATATATACATATGAATAAAAGAAACATAATGAAAAATGCATGCTGCACAATAATGAATAATAATTTATATAATTAGTAGTTCCATGAATAATAATATTTTATGGAAAGTGAAATTTTCTTACAAGTCTTCCTTTTATTTATATGTCTTGTGTATTTGGGGTTATATATATAATTTTAATAAAAAATTATTTTTTAATACTTATAGATATCACTATTAGTAACATTTATCATATTTCACGACAATATTATTGCTAAATAAACTAGAACATCTATCATTATTCCACAATAATATTATTGCTAGGTATAACTAAGGGCGGTTCGTGCATATATTAATATCATTACTAGCACTATCATGGAAGATGCTTTTGTTTTGTAATTTAAACTAATATCAAAATGATTTTTTTTTTTTTTGAATTGGATTGTTAGCACAAGGACTGCATATGTCATGCGTGACAAAATTGAATGAAGTTAGGCTG
>CATIWM010085488.1:0-68806 GCA_949671775.1 Mallotus repandus | reverse complement strand
TATATATATATATATATATATATATATATATATATATATATAAATCTCGAATTCAAAATATTGCATAACAAAAATAGTTCCTTATTAATTGATTATATCGATAGTTGGCATCAATAACTAAAAATATTTTTCTTCAAGAATTACCAAATTACCATTGAACAAAAGAAATTTGAGGTGAAGATTTATGAAATGAGAACCATTTTTTTAAATTTATTTTCATTAGCGTACGCAGCAAATCAATGTTGCTTTCATAAATTATGAGACCACTTGTCAGCATTTTTCACATATATATATATATATATATGATTATAGAATTTTTTTTTATGTGTTAAAAAAGGCTCGTCATCTCATGTTTGGGTAAAATTGTAATACAACCCTTAAATGGGTGACAGCCATAACTAATGTACAAATTAACAGGACCAAAATCTACATTAAAAAATTGCAAACTGAACCCTCATCTTAACAATATTTACACTGACACCCTTCATTTCATTTTCTGATCTACCCTTCTCTACTCAGGAATTGCACTTAACATTGCTGTAAAATTTCTCCTGCCACCACCTCTCCTCAGCCCACCGGCGACGACGGAGGAAGCAACTTTCCCACTAGATTTCCCATCGCCGGAAAACGCCAATTTCCGGCGGCAGCCACATTTATCAAGACCATTATTATTACTTTTCATTAAAGCAGAGCTAGCTTTAACAGCCAATGCAGCCATTTCTTGAGGTTGTAAAGGGTGCTTTAACCTACTTAAAGGCAAAGCAAAATAAAGCTGACCAGGTTGAAGCAAATCATCATCGTTTATAGCTGAAACAACATCATCAAACTCCATTTCATCAGCATTACAGATGAAATAAGCATGATGATTAATCTTGGAAAGAACATAAGAAACTTTAACTGGGGATGAGAATTCTTGAAGCCTTCCATCTTGTAAAATCAATTTTGCAGTGGATACATGGGTAGATTCACAAGAACTGCAAATACCCATTTGCATAAAATGACCGTAATGACGATTTAAGAATCAAAGATGGAAACTTTCTCTGATTTTCTTTAATCGATTAAGGAGCTGTTAATGGAGAAATACAGAGAAGATGGTGTGTTTATATATGCATACATAGAGGGAGAGCAGGAGAGGGAGAAGACCTCGTAAACTGTACCAGTGAAGCCACGTCAGATTTGTCGTTTAACATAAACATCGATCAGTGGGCAGGAGTTGCCAGGCTGTAAGTTGTTGGAGACAGCTTGTGCTGAGTACTGTATGTGTTATGAACATTTTTTAATGCTAACCCTTCTTTTATTGCTTAGTGTTAGGGATTGAACAGTGGAGGCTCCTATCACTTTATTACAACATTTGAATTTTCACAATCCTATATTTTTCTCTTTTGTTTCATGCTCCAATCATCACTATTTACTTAGGTTTGATTGTGTCGCATGCCCAAGGTTGAGAATTCAGTGGGTGAAACTCTTTTTAAGGCATCAAAAGGTTGATAGTAATTTTTACTTTTTTATGTTCTTTTCAAATGATTTTAGCGTTTGAACTAGATTCAAAAGAAAATTCATTATTTTATAAATTTATTTTTATCATAAATATATATTTTATAAATTTATTTTTATCACAAATGAATATATTTATTTATGTTTGTACGTAAATTTATTGAAAAAATTTTGTACAGAATTTTTTTTATATTTTTTTTGTTGGCCCAACTTCAGAACTGATGCAATGAAAGTCAAATTTTTTTTTTGAAATAAAATGTATTTGAAATTTAATATTTTTTTTATTATGTACTATTTTGATTTGATATCACATGATAAAAATTTATTTACATTTGAATTATTTTTATATTTTTAACTAGCTTAATGAAATACCTAGCTTTATAGATTAACGTTGGATTCGAGTTTAAATATAAAAATTTTAGGCTTAATTTTGTTTAATTCAAATTAATATCTATCTATCGTGATCTTTTAATCTTTTGAAATTTTAATTCTAAGAAGTGACATGAAACTAAATGCACTTATAAAATCAGTATTAGTTAAAAAAAAAACTATCCTCTATTGAAGGGTTAAATTATTATTATTATTATTTTTTTTTACGATCGGGGATAAAAAGATCAGGGGATTTAAACCCTCATCTCTTATAAAAGTGTTAAGACCTTCTACCACTAAGTTAAAAAAGGACGGTAAAAGTAAGGGTTCAATTAATTAGATGTATACTATATATGAGAACAAACTCTCCATGCTTAATTTCGTGACATCAAACACTAGCCAATGATGTAAGTGGGTTGTTGGATTGGATGGATGTAGTATTGAAATAGCAAGTAATGGCTAGAAATATGCGTTGACAATTTGTATAGCCATGAGCTGCTTTGATTTCTGTTCCCTGTTGAAACCAAGACTCAGACAAATTGAGTACAGAGATCTTGAATACTGACGAAATGCACAGTGTAAATGAACGGTGAAAGTGAAGGAGAGAAGAAGAAGAAGGGCTATTGATTTCACGTGAATAGTGTTTAATGGTGGTACCTAAAACCCCCCACTATCTCTTGAATCATGATGAACCCTCCCATCCCAAGATCCAACTTCCATTTATGGCATTACATGATTGAACCTTTTCTCATGGTGTTTGAAAGTATTTTTTGCTCAATTCTGGAATTGGGTTATGTCATTATATATATATATATGGTAATGGTAGGCCAATTTAATTAAAACATGAAAGGACTTTCAGTTAACACATTATTGATTTAGCATGGAACTTTTCATCACACGTCTTATATATTGCCACTGGCCCTTTTGCCACAAGTTGCAATGTGAGTTGTGAAGACTTTAATTTGTTTGGAGTTTTTAGTTGGATTGGAAAGAAAAATTAATTATAACTAGTCGTCCTTGAGTGGAATGTAAATAATACATACATTTTAAGAAATTAATTGAATAATTTTAATAAATTAAAATTACAATTTAATTAAATATAAAAATGAGAACTTAAGAAATTATTATAATAATTTTATTTTATTATTTTTATTAAGTTTACACATATATTTTTAATATGTATAATAATAATAATAATAATTGAATAAATAAAATAAAAATAGAATATAATTGAAAAAGGGTGTTTTAATTATAATAAAAAAAATATAATTTTTTAATCTGTGTAAACGAGATTTTGGGTTCAAGTCCTGATATACGCAGCCATGTTGAATCAGTTGTTGAAAATTTTTTATCGCCTTTGTGGTCCTGGCTAGGTTGAACCGGATTAGTCAGAATTGAGTTGCTGGATACCGATAGTTTTTTAAAAAAAATAGAATTTTTTTATGAAAATGAAGAGTAATATTCCACATATAATAGAATTAAAGTGTTTTATATAGAATAAATTATGCATTCTAAAGTAAGATTTTATTATATTTTTGAAAGAAAAATATTTTGTTAATAACTCAACACATAAACTTTTAGGAGTGTAGTGTGAATTATGAAGAGGACACTCGTAAAATTTTTGATTTAATAATTTTAAAACTCTCTCATAATATATATTCGGGCATTGAAATCCTACTATTTTCTTGTGAGTAGTTTATAATTTTTTTAAAAATATTTATTAAGCTCAGTTAAATATAAAATCGCATATTTAACCCGTTTTTAATTAGAAAGAAATAATATCAATTCGAATCTTAACTATTCAACTACTATAGCAACCGACTCTTTAGGTAAATGTTGGTTTGTAAGATCATGAAAAGACTGTTTCCTGCCTTGAAACCGAAAATTTCATCGCCATATCTTCATTGCCAAGAAGATACAAATTCACCAACTTTTATTTTTTTGCTCCTTGAATCACTCCATTAGTTATCAAAATATGAAATACTTCATCATGAGAGTGAGAAGGTATTCCCAAGTCTATGCATGATTTGAGAATTACTAATTAAGTTGAAAATTTTAAAAGTTAATTTTCAGTATTTTATACATAACTAGTGAAAATCAAATATATATTTTTGTATTATAAATTCATATGTTTGATATAATAGATTTAAATCAGATAAAAATCTTAAAAATTAATCAAAATGTATAATTTTTTACTGTTTCAATTAAACTGAGCTACAATCATTTTATTTTTGATATGAATTATCAGTATTCAAATCAATTATTTAATTCAAATAGGACTATAAAGACGTCTAAAATCTTCTAATAATTAACTTAACGTGACTGTATATATCATAATTCGATTAAACCTAAAATGTCATTTAAGTAAAAATAGTTTCTGGCCAACTTATTAAAGTTTAACTATTCATAATATGATATTGTACATATTTATCATTTAAATTGAAAAATTGCAATCATCAAATTTTGTAAAATTGCAAAAAAGAAAATAAAATTAGAGAGGGAGGAATTGAAGTAAAGGAGCAAAAGAAGGGGCAATTTTGAGAAGGAAAAAGAAGGAAGAAACGAGAGAGAAATGTGGCAAAAGAATACAGGAAAAACGTGGAAAAGGAGGTGAGGACAGGAGACCTAGTGACATTATAAAAAGCAGACAAAAATCAAGATCTCAGGTTTTGGTCCAATCAATTTATCTTCTCTAGCAATGTGCATGCAGAGATTCTGTAGATATAATGTAGTGTTGCAGATACAGTGTCCTTGTAGCCAGGCACCATTTTGGTTGTTTATAGCAGCTGCATGGGACGATTTATATGTGTATATATACACAACACGTAGCCAAAAAGTATGGCCAATACGCTTTTCCTCTCTTTGCCATCACTTTACTCATTCTTTTGTTTTGTTTTATATATTGCTTCTTTTTCTTTAAGGTGCTCACATTGCTTTCTTGTTTATTTATTTGTTGGATCCTTGTGCAACATAATACATATACATATATAGAGAGAGAGTGATCAAGGTGTAATAGTTACCTCCGTTATCATCATCAGGTGTTGAATTTGAATTATGCAAGGATGTTTGTGAAATAAAAGGACATGATTGTCTTTTTTTATACAATTTATCAATATTTAAGTTATATATTTCTCTATTAATTTCAAAAAAAGAAGGTCGGGTCATATATATATATATAAAGTTTACTTAATTTATTAATTAAATATTTCAGTACAAAATATCAGGAATTTGTACTTATTTGCATTATAAAATTAACAAGTATTATTATGTGCGTGAATATAGTAGATATATAATGCACTCAATAATTTGAGTATTAAAGTTGAAAGTAGGTGTTTAAAGAGGCAGATGGTTTATGCACCATATGTTTCCCATGTACCAAAAAATTGATGTTGTAATAATTGTAAAACATTTGCTCTGAAAACTTTTTGGATTCAAGAGCAGGTGTAGTTCACTTGAGAGCTAATTACTATCTTTTTTTATAAGATAAAATGGTTAGTTTATTAGTGTTACAGTATCAGTATTTTAAATGGAGTAAGGATCGACCTGTGAACATCACCGAAGCATTTCCAATGTGAATGCCATTGCACAGGGGAATGCTGAACAGTTTGATTTGATCATGTTTAGTAATAAACCAGACAAAACCTAATACAAAATTTAAAAGAAAAAGAAAAAAAAAACTGATGCCGTCCATATGCGACAACTCTAAAAAAAAAGGGTAGCATAAAGTGTGGGGAGAGATGAGAAGCATATTGTGTATTAATGAGTAGCACATGCTTTTGAATGTTAAATGCATGAAAAATTCTTCAAGGCAAAGTAAAAGGAAAGGGTACACATGTATTGTACATTTGTACTACTATACATATGTGTTTTTTTAATTATTATTATTATTATTATTTTCATACAATCTTCTTGAATCTTGAATTTTCTAATGGAAGGGCCATGGCAGGTCAGGGGGGCAGCTCTGTGTATGTGCAGAATGCATGTTCTGATACATTCTTAACCCATACCCTGTGGGGAAGATCGGTACTTTGAGGGGTTTTTTTTTTATTAGTTAGATTTGTAGGCTGATAATTGGACTAATAATTGAAGAATAATGACTCCCACACCCACCCTTTAGACCTTTTTATGAAGCTTCAAACCCTCTTCCTTCAAAATCAAAAATTCCACATCTAAAAGAATCATGAATTTGTTGGGGCAATCATGGTTTCTTTAGCAAAATGACCTAGCAAGTGCCAAGATTTCTTTTGCACATGCAATGGCAGAGCTTACTTCTCCACACCACCTAAGTAAAGAATGTTTTTAGGGCATGATATTATAAACTCCAACCTCAAGGTCATGGTGAGACGAGCCATTTATCATTATAATAGGTGTCAATTAGAAGTGCAGCGAATCGCAATCTATTTCACAAGAACAAATAGAAATGAATTTCTCTTCCTAATCCCTTACTTAACAAACAATAGCTACCTAGGGAAAGAAATGTAGATTGTGTTTTGTCCCAAATACTCTGTCTTTACCAATGATTTTAGCCATAAAATATAATTCATGTATTGGAGATTTAGAACCGTGACATTTCAAGGATCATGTGCATGCACAATTAACAGAAGTATGGAGCACACATAGTTGGCAAGAGCAAATAGTAAAACCCACCAACCAGCAAAAACACAAAACAAAATTTGTAATCGCAATTATTTGTGCATTAAGTGTTTGTCATAACCCTAATTAAATGTCAATTAGATCTATTATGACCTTGCCAATGGAGACAATATTTCTAATAGTATCTTTGACTCCATTCATGGATTCTTATTATAAAGTTAGCCCTTGTCACTACCAAGAAGGTTCCTTCACAATCACAATTATCTCTCTTTTGGCCACTGCAAGGTTGTCATCAACAAAGGTTGGCCCCTCTTAACAAAAATAATGATGCTCAAAACTAGAGTAATAAGATGTCAAAGAGTTTTAGTATAAAATAATGCAGCACCATAAAAGCATAACCGACAAAGAACCAATGTCTTTGCTTGATAAATTTCCAAATGGATCCATTGTTTGGTGCATGTATTGCTTAACTTCAATTTAATGAGATTATCAATTCAATCCAAAAACAAAGATATTCTTTGTACATAATCCTAGGCCTGCATAGTTTAAACTATGCATGGTATCATGAATATCTAAAACGACAGTATCAATAGTTTTAAATCAGTCTACCTTGGTTTAAAAAAAAAAATCAGTCTACCTTAAGATTACAGCACATAAAAGTTGACTAAATCAATGTAAGATTAGTGGAGTAAAAGACAGTCAAGAAAGCTAGAAGGCAATAATTGATGCTTGCTTGAATGAATAAATGGTTGTTCTGTCTCTTACAACTAATGCAGAATGCTATTCCTTGCATTTCAATACACAAACACACACAAAGGGGAAAAAAAGGGAATGCTGTTCCTTTGCAAGCCATTTAAATTCTTGAGCATGCATATCAACAATTCTTGGATTTTAGTTTTTTAAACATTAAGAGACTGCCAGGTTGCCTAAGAAAATGAGTGTGCTCTAAAGTCAAATGGTATAAATATTATAAACAAAATATAATTATAATTGATTGAGATGAAAGATTCAGAAGGCCCTTATGAGCAAATTGGATAAACATTAGAAAAAGAAAAAAATGACAATCATCCTTTCATATTGGATTGGAACGTCCAACAACCAGCAAAAAAATTTAAGATTCAGAGGACACATACAGACAGTAGAGTAGAGACAGCAAGAAAAAAAATGTAATTTAAATTAATTGAGTTAGATATGTTAGAGATTAGCATAATATAAAATTAGTAGATTGATTATAAAGTCCATCTCTTGTCTTTACAGGGAAAGCTCCTTTAACAAAGAAAGCAATTTGAGGTTTGTTAGGGTTGTCAAGATCAACTGGGTAGGTGCCTCACTTGACTCTAACATGGTGCATGCATTCATCCCCTAATCCATTTAATGTCGTCAATTATTCATACAATAAGGGTGTTCATGAACTAGTATATTGTCTTATGCATATCTCTAAGTATAATTAACATAAATATCAGTACTGTTTTATGTTTTTAATTTATATGTTTAGAATTAAACATTAGCTGCACTGATTCATGATTTGACACAGGCCTTATCTAGTTGGATGGATTGCCAGATAAAGAAATTTAAAGGCATATATCAGAAGAGAAAGATCTTCTAGATATGATTCCTTCTTCTGGCAGTATCTACAATCGCCTCTAAATCTAATTTATCTGTACAATAAATCAAATGAAGGAGATATTTAAAAAAAAAAAAAGAAAACACCATGCAAGACTCCATATGGAGGATAGCATTTCAACAAATAATGCAATAATAACTTTGTAGGTAAAGAAATGCAGAAGGGATGGGACTTAAAAGGTAGAAAATTAACATATAGTTAGTGAGTTTACTTACAGTTTGTATTAGGTTTTTCTTGTTTATTCTTATTTTCTGTACTTTTGTCAAGGCTTTCTGCCACTATATTTGCCATTCTGAAAACACGTTGCAGAAGTACCTTATTGATTTCAGATGATCATTTAGTTCATCAAAAAGAGAGTAAATATTGCTCGATATTTCAAGTCTGTTGTCATCAACCATGAATTTATAAACACTTCCTTGATGATCTCAAGGTCATTCACCAGTTTCCTAATATTCTTCAAATCTTCCCATCCTCCAGCTTCAAAAAACAAGTTTGAAAGAAGCATGTAAAACCCAAAACTCTATGGCTCCATTCCAGCAGCTGTTTAAGGATTTGTTTTGCCATATCAACATTTCCATGGATCCTATAGACACCAAGTAAAGCACCCCATATTACAACATCAGGCTTCATTGGCATTCCTCTTCTTATCCTTATTGCTTCTTCCAAGAGACCTCCTTGCCCAAGAAGATCAACCATGCATGCACAATGCTCAATTTCAGGATTAATCCCATGGACATAGCTCATTTTTGTAAGAGTCACATGGTCCACTATGTACAAGACCACTACTACGAAAGTAATGATGCGAATCCTATCTCATGAGGGCAAATACCTTCAGCTTGCATCTTCTCAAAAAACTCAATAGCTTCTAATCCACAACCATGTAATGTAAAGGCACTGATAACTGCATTCCAGGAAAATAAAATCCCTTTTGGCATCCCCTTGAAGACAGTCTATGGCAAGCCCTAGAGCACCACATTTTGCATACATGTCCATGAGTTACAAAGGTAGCACTACAAATACTCTTAGTGCTGCATATATAATTGTGGGTTCTCTGTTCCATAACTAAATCAGTAATTTGTGTTCACAAGCTTCTCTGCATTGATCTCCTTGAACATTACAGGAAATCAATGAATTTCAAGAAACCACATTTCTCACTGGCATCTGATCAAAGTTTTGCCGAGCAATTCCACAAGCCCATGTTTAGCATATGCACTAACCATAGAAGTCCAAGAATCCACATTCTTATTAGGCATTCACTCAAAAACTCTTTCAGCTGATAGCAAGTTATTGGATTTAGCTACTTAATGCATTACTGACAATTAAATACATCTCTGTCCTGGCAATTTCAATAATATAAATGCACAAAACCACCCAGCTAACCTTTATGAACCGACTGAAAGCAAGTTAACAAAAGTAAACTCAGCGGCCTTCATCCCCATTTGTCTCATCTCTTTAAACAGCCAAAACGCTTCTTTACGTGAATCAGACTTTAGAAATCCCACCAATAATCAAATTCCAAGAAATTAAATTCCTGTCAGACATATTATCGAACATTTTCCGCGCACACCCAATGACCAACAAAGCAACATCCTCATTTGTCAATCCCTTGTGGACACAAACTAGCGATACAACACCCAACTTTGAACAAGGCCATGGACAATCAATTACACCAATTTGGAAGCACAGGCTTTAAGTACAAAAGGGAAATGAATTCACTTGGAGAAAGACCGAAATCAATCATTTGGAGAATTCACTCCGGGCATGGATTTGCTCCAATTGTTTCATAGAAGAGCATAGCATTTCTCTAGTAGACTATTCAGAGTTTGTGATTTGAAGTGATAGATTTTAGATAAGGTTTTGGTTTCAAGCGGGAAGAAATTGTCGAATATTTGGCAGTTAGGCCGGCGTCGGGCTTAATACAAATAACGGAAATACATAATAACACTTCTATATTTTGATATATATATATATATATATATATATTATATATTATATAAAAATCGGATAATTTTATTATTTATTAATAAAAGTATAATTAAATTAATTAAAATATAATTTTAATTTAATAAAAAATTTATTTTTTATTTTAATTAAGTTAATTTTTATTTTATCTATAATAAAAATTAAATTAACTAAAATATAATTCTAATTTAATTAAAAATATGTTTTCTATTTTAATTAGGTTAACTTCTATTTTATCTCTAACAAAATTAAATTAAATTAAATTAATTAAAATATAATTCTAATTTAATTAAAAATATCTTTCCTATTCTAACCAGGCTAATTTCTATTTTGTCTCTAATAAAAATGAAATTAATCAACATATAATTTTAATTTAATCGAAACTATGTTTTCTATTTTAATTATGTTAATTTTTATTTTATCTTTAATAAAATTAAATTAATTAAAATTTTAGTGATAATTTTGTTAAAAATATATATTTTCTATTTTAATTAGATCTACTTAAATTTTATCTAATATAAATCAAATTAGATAACATAATTTTATAAGTCTTATTATATTAAATTTAATAAGCAAATAATTAAAATCAAAATTAATAAATTTTATAAAAATAAAAAAGCATATAATTTATTTTAAAAGTAGATATTTTTACAAAATAAAAATTAATAAATAAAAAATAGAACATAGAATTTGTTTGAAAGTATATTTGTAAGAAAAGCAATATAATTATCGTTTTTAAATATTTTTATAAAATTTAACAAAAAAAATTAAAATTAAATTAATTAATATTTATCATTTAATTATTAGTTTAACTTAAAAAATTACATTAAATTAAATTTTTTTTTGTAAATAAAAGTATTGATATTAAAAATATTAAAGTAATAAAGTGTCATGGTTTAAATAAAAAATATACTAAATTGTAATAAATTATAAATTTAATGAAGTTGTAATATTTAAATTGTTTATCCAAGAAAATACAAATTTTATTATTTTTAAATTTTTTTATGAACAAATAACTAATGATTTTATATTATTTTATGATAAATATGACTATAATATTTTTTTATATAAAATCAGTTATAGAATTGAAAAAAATTAATTATAAAAGATATTAAAGTAATGTCATATAATTATTTAAATAAAAAGTTTATAAAAATTGTAACGAATAATTATATTAAATTAATATTAAATTGTTATATAAATAAATAATATTATTATTATTTTTAAAATTTTTATTTAATAATAATAATAATATATTTAATTATTTATTCACTATATATCACGAGTCAAATAAATTTTTTATTTACGAGTGAAATACGTGATTATTTACTAATATATATATATATATATATATATATATATATATATCATAAATTAAATAGTACAGTAAAAAA
Organism: Mallotus repandus; assembly: GCA_949671775.1. NCBI lineage: Eukaryota > Viridiplantae > Streptophyta > Magnoliopsida > Malpighiales > Euphorbiaceae > Mallotus > Mallotus repandus. Next base: position 57,370 of record CATIWM010085488.1, on the reverse strand, counting down.
TCGACTAAAATACTAATTAATAAGAATAATAAAAAAATCTTACTCTAATTTTTTCTTTCTAAACTACGTAACACACATACATATATATATATGTCATAAATTAAATAGTACAGTAAAAAAACCGACTAAATTAATAAGAATAATAAAAAATTCTTACTCTAATTTTTTCTTTCTAAGCTACGAATATTGATAGTCTATTTAGTTATAAAAAATCCAATTCAATCTGACTCGTAATCCATATAGTGTATGAGATAAATACATGCATTTTGAATGGGCTTATGACCTTGCAGTAATAATTCCTTTGGTATTATAACAACGATGTTATCCACAAATCAAATTATTTCTTGCATTTCGTGTATTGACTTCACTTGACTATTTATAGCTCCGTTGTGTCCGCTCAGAAAGAAAATCATAGAGTAATTATAATAAAAAAATTTATGCAAATAATAATAATATTGGACACATACAAAGAAATTTCCTTAATGGTTGCAATAAAACTACTTGTTTCTAACAATCTAAAACAATGGAGACCTTCGAGGAACTCCTTTTCTTTTTCTTTTTCTAAGAGAAAAACCATTGTTGTTCTTTTCCATGGAAGATGATGAGAATACTTCCAAATCCAACATGGTTCCATGTCCATAATCATGACGAACTTTGCACCCAATTGAACAATACTTGTACCGTGAAGAATGATGATGATGGGGCATTAGTTCTCGATTGCAAGTTGCACATTTTGGACAAGATTTTTCATTCGTCTGCTCTTTGAAAGGTCTTGTATTAATAAAAATTATTGTATTATTATTGATGATGTAAGTTTGAATCTCAGATGTGCTCATTAAATCATTCAGGTCTGATGGAATGATGCTTGTGCAATATGAAGCTCTATACACCTAAAATACAAAAACCAAATAAAGTAATTATGAGCTAAAAAAATATCAAGGGCATTAAGGTTCGACATCTGCATCTCATAATGTCTTTTGAAAAATAGTAATTACTACACTGTTTATTCACTGACATATATAATATTTTAAAAAGTTGAAAATAAACTTGAAACACTTACTTGAATGATGGTGTGATTTTGATGGATGTTGTTGTTGTCCTTCTTACAATTATCACATAAGGTGAATGATGCTCTTAATCCAATGCAATTCAAACAAAAGTAATTACAAAATTTTGAACTATGAATCTCACATGGTTCATAAAATTTAGTTTCTAATAAGCAAGATAACCATCTTGGAATAGGCTCCATAATAATTCTTTAATTTGTTAAAACTCTTTATGTGCATTAATTTATCCCCTATTTATAATTAAAGTAAACCTAAGAACATAAGGATTTTATTTCTCTTTCCACATTGTAGGTTTAGGAATATTTATTCTTCATCATCCATGATACATATTACAATTGTATTTATTCTCATAAGAAAGACATTTAAATTCAAAGTAGGAATCCAAGTCCTGCTAGGATTGTATCACTAATTGTTTTGCTTTTAAAATTTTATTTTTTTATTTTTATTTAATTATTTGTACTTATTTTTATTTTTTTAACAATGAAAAGTCAAAAAAAGTGAAAGATCGAACATATAATCTTATTTTATAAACTATAAAAGGAGAACACACTATTTTTATTAAAATATGATAAATTATTTTTTTGACTAAATTTTAGTCAACAGCCGTTAAAAATAGTGCCAATCACATTATCAAACTTTATTTTTGTTTAAAAAAAAAATATATATATATATAAGTTTCCATCATACTAAAATAATTATTAATATTTATATATTTTAATTGGTATGTTGGTCAACGTTTTTACTAGTATACAATTTCTTTTAAAATATATATAGATTTTTAGCATACTAAATTGATTATTAATATTCATATACGTTGATTGGTCTGTTAGGTTAACGTTTTCACGAAAATATAATTTTAATCATGATTGATTTTTTACAAATTTACAATTTCACTTGGGATTCAGTCCCTCATTCCAAATTTATAAGTGGCCAAAAAAATAAAATTGATTACTAAGGTTTGATATTCTCACAATGAGAGGTCTATTTAACACCATGCCCCACCACCAATGCTCATATAATTTTTATTTATATTTTTCAAGTTGGTGTTAAATAAAAAAGACTAAACAAAAGTTGCCCACCATCTTTTGTGGGTATCAAATTTGCCTGACATATCAATCCTTCAAAATTGAGAGATGAAAATTGAAGACCTTTTTCAGCTTCTTCCCTTATTTATATAAATTGTCTGTCATATAATAAATTTCATGTCTTCACATTGGACCCACTATAATATTCTTTTTCTAATGAATGAGGGACAGATTAATTGATTATTGTACTGAAATTTTAAGAATGAGACCTAAATTTAATTTTTATGTTGAAATTTGTTTATAATATTTAATTTATATTTAATATTTATTTTTACATAAATTTTAATTTATATTTATTTTCTACATAAATTTATAATTTATTTAATAGCGATGCACTTGAAATTATAAATAGTTTATATAATTTTTTTTTAAAAAAAATTCTTTCCCAAATTCTTTTATTATTTTCATCTTTAGCTAGTACCCTAGAAACACATGTATTTCATGTGGACTACACAAATATTATATAACGGTGGCTAGTGAATGGTACTATGGCTTAGGGTGTCGGCAGGAAAATTAAAAAAAAAAAAAAACTCATAGAAAGAAGAAAAAATGTTTTTAAATATTGCGATTTCATTTATTAATTTTGAATATTTAACCATGAAATTCAATGATCAAGTGCCTATTTCTTGATTGCAGCTACAATTAATAAAAATTATTTTTAATTAAATAATATTTCAGATTTTAATTATGGAGTATATAATTATATTAAATTAGTTATTGAATTTTTTTTACCGTTTTATATATATAATCTTGTTAAATTAACCATTGAGAGACGTTCCTCATCTCCGTTATCCTGTTAGGAATGTAAAAGGAAATGAAAAAAAGTATTCGATTTCTGTATATTAATGAACGTAGGTTACAAAGGATACTTATACACTAATAGGTTACAAGTGATAAGTTTGATATAAACAAAATAACTAAGTAGTTGGCACATAAGAAATAATTGTTTACAATTACATGTTACTATGTTAATACCCCCGGCAAGCCGATGGGAAGTGAGCTTAAAGCCGTAACTTGGAGCAGAAGTGCTAGAATTGGCAAACACCCAGAGGCTTGGTGAAGATGTTGCCAATTTGGTCTTTGGAGGAGATATAGCCAATTTGAATGAGGCCTTTTGCCACGTGCTCATGAACAAAATGAAAGTCAAGTGCAATATGTTTGGTGCGTGCATGGAAGATAGAATTGGAGGACATATAAATGGCCCCAATATTATTACTCCATAAAATCGGTTTAGTAAGACAAGAGAAACCAAGTTCACTTAGTAAGGATTGAATCCAAATTAATTTGGTTGTAGCATTAGTGAGAGCTTTATACTTACTTTCAGAAGAAGAACATGCAATTGTAGCTTACTTCTTCGCACTCCATGAAATAAGTGAGTTACTAATGTAAACCCCATAGCCATTGGTGGATTGTCTTGTGTCTGGGCTACCACCCCAGTCACTGTCTGAATAACACTGAAAAGAGAGCTTGTTCTTGGAGTCAAAGTGAAGAGAGTAAGTGATGGTGTACTTGAGGTACCGTAGAAGCCTTTTTGTTGCAGTCCAATGGACGTCATTTGGTGAGTGCATGAATTAACATAAACGATTGACTGCAAAGGTGATATCTGGGCCAACGAAGGTTGCATTTTGAAGTGCGCCAACAACATGTCTGTAAAATTGAGGATTATTAAATGGTTTGCCATCATGTTTAGAAAAAAGAGGTGTTGTCGCCATAGGAGTGAGGCAACCTTTGGCATCTTGCATTCCTGTTTTAACAAGAAGATCAGTTATATATTTTTGTTAATTGATGGAGATGTCGGTGGAGTCGTGGTGTACTTGAATGCCAAGGAAGTACTGTAGGTGTTGTACATCTTTCACCGAAAATTCACTTTGTAGTTGAGAGATGATCTTCTATATAAGAGCAGGAGAAGAACTTGTAACAATTATATCATCCACATAAATTAGTAAAATCACTAAATCAATGCCTTATCGTAAATAGAACATGGAAGAGTATGCCTTGGAAGATGAAAATCCATGGTGTAATAGAAAATTTCTTAGCCGAGAGAACTAGGCACGGGGTGCTTGCTTCAAGCTATAAATGATCTTTTGAGAAGACAAACATAATCAGGGTGCTGAGCATCTTGGAATCTTTGAGGTTGGTCCATATAGACAATGTCAGAGAGATCACTATAGAGAAAGGCATTAGAGATGTCCAATTATTGCAAAGACCAATGTTGTATGGCTGCCAAAGAGAGAACTAGGAAAATTGTAGTGGATTTCACCACTGGACTAAAAGTTTGGTCGCAGTCCACTCCATTTTATTGATTGTATCCCTTGGCTATAAGTCTTGCTTTGTAGCGGGAGATACTGTTATTCGAATTCCTTTTGATGCGGTGAATCCATTTGTTTCCCACTATATTGTGATTTGAGTGTCTTGGAACAAGTTCCCAAGTGTGGTTGTGAATAAGTGCATTGAACTCATCTTGCATTGCGGAGCGCCACTCCTGGTGTTTATTGGCAACAATAAAGCAGGTCGGTTCAAGTTGAAGATGTGATTGGGTGGATATTGTTTGGATGAGGTGTGCTTAGTGTTAATGCATAGTGGATTTACGTAACTGCATGGTATGGGTTCGGTTAGGAGGGGGAGTTAGAAATAAGGGAGGGTTAGAGTTGAGACGGGGTTGTTGATTGGGATAGGATGTTAGATCAACGATAAGTTGGAGATCAGATTGGTTTGAAGGAGAAGGTTTAGATGTGGATGTGGATTCAGGTGAGTTGGATGAGGGTGCAGAGGTTGGGTTGGATGAGTTTGGAGAGGTTGGGTTGTAAGAGGATAAAGAAGTATAAGATAAGGTAGGAGAACTAGAAGACATACCTAAAGAGTTCAGATAGACTTGGCTTGTAGTCATTTACAACCAATCAGATTGAGTGAGTGATGGAGGAGAGGACATCAAGGGTGTAGTCTGCGTAGGGAACTTTGACTCTTCAAATTTGACGTTTCGAGCTATGTAGATGTGTTCTGTGGTAGGGTCTAGACATTGGTGGCCTTATTGTGTGGGTGATGGTCCTAGGTAAATACAAAGCTTTATGTGAAAGTTGAATTTTGAGGTGTTATAGGAACAAAGTAATGGGTAAATGCAGCAACCAAAAATTTTTAAATCATGATATTTGGGATGAACGCCATACAATTTGTAATATGGTGTTTGAGATTTTAAAACAAGTGTTGGCATAGAATTTATTAAAGAAACAACAGTGTCAAAGGCAAAAGGCCAAACTTTAAATGGAACATGACCATGAGCTAACAAAGTTAACCCTATATCAACAATATAGCGAATTTTACATTCTGCAAGTCCATTTTGTTTATGTGTATATGGACATGCAATACGATGTATAATGACCTATGACTTAAGAAACTGATTAACTTTTTAAAATTCTCCACCCTAATTGGAGTGAAAGGCTTGAATGGTAGAGTTGAATTAAGTTTGGACAAATTTATGGAAATTTAGAAAAACATTATAGACTTCACTTTTATTTTTTAGAAAGAAAATCCAAGTGAATCGAGTAAAGTCATCCACAAAATGAATAAAATATTTATATCCAACATTAGAAAGAATAAGGGATGGTACCCAAACATCCGAATGTGAAATTCGAAAGGGAGCACTAGACCTATATTCTACTGATGCAAATTGTAACTTACATAATTTTCCTAGCAGACAAGATGAACAAGGGGATGTTGGTGTTGTCGAGACATCAAGTTGATTATGCTTGGCAATGGTAGAGATGACTTGGCAATGAGGATGACCTAAGTGAGAGTGTCATAATGAATATGAGTCAGAGAGGTCTGCAAGAAAAGCTTTATTGATGGTGGTTGAAAATTCATACACGCCATGTCTATTTTCGCCCTTCAGTAATGTCTGTCTAATGTCCTGATGCTTTACAAAGAAAGAGTTAGGCCAAAATTCAAAGAAACATTTATTATCAACACAAAATTTATGAATAGAAAGTAATGGCTTGGAAATTTTTGGAACATATAGAGTATTAAGTAAAAGAAAAGTTTTGGAGGGGGTAGGGAGATAAGAAGTACCTGAATGAGCAATGTTCAAACCTATGTCATTGCCAATGTAAAGTTTTTCTGTGTTAGGAATGGGCTGAGGAAGGTGAAGAAAACCCAGGTCCAACGTGATATAAGCGGATGCACCAATATCCACAAGCCATTGCTGAAATGAGTGGTGAGACTGACACAAAGGTGCATGTTGATGGTAGCCAATGTGCACCTGTGGGAACGACATAGATGGGGAGGAGCGCTGATAACAACGTCGACATATGACTAATTATGCAGTCCACAAATCTAATAGGATAGACCTCGACGATTTCGATTCTGCCAGGGAGGTCTGTAATTCGGATTGAGAGCTCGAGAATTAATGGGTGGACGATAAGAAGAATGGGAAGTGACAGGAGAAGTAGAAGAAGGTGGAATGGGTGGAGTGGGCAACAATGGTGGTTTGTGAGCAAGGTATGCCATATAGGAATCATAATTGCTTTTTAAAAGGATTTCGTGAGACACTAATTGACTGTGTAACTCATTAATGTTACCGGTTCTGCCCGAAGATTCAAGGAGGAGATGATATGTTGATATTTAATGCCAATATTGTGGAAGATTATGGCATTGAATTCTACAGCTAACATGCTTCTTCCGATGGCGACGAGTTTATCAGCAACAGACTTCGCCTTCCTCAAATATTTAGTGATTGAAAGGTCATTCTTTTTGAACTCTTAAAGTTCGATATTGAGCTAAAGTTGTAGATTTTGAGACACAACTCCAAAGGCATTAACAAGGGCAATCCATGCTTGAAGAGAGGATGTAACACCCATAGGGAAAATTTCTTCGGTGAGAGAGGAAAGGATCTAAGATAACAGCAGTTGATCCTTCTTAAACCACACTTGAAATTTAAGGTTTGGAATTGGGGAAGGAGTATCTATATTCATGATGGTAGAAGATGGTGGTGGTTGGGATCCGTCTACAAATCCCATAAGATCTTGTGAATTCAAAAAGAGGTATAAGTTGAGTCTTCCAAACTAAGTAATTTTGTGAATTATGTTTGACAGAAAAATTAACTTGAGTAGAGGTAGAGGAAGAAGATGAAGAAGGAGTAACAGGAATAATATGAGTTTTGGTATTAGATGCCATCACGCTCTGATACCATGTAAAAGTAAATGAAGAAAAGTATTTGATTTCTCTAGAGGTTACAAAGGATAGTTATACACTAATAGGTTACAAGTATAAGTTTGATATAAACAAAATAAGTGGTTGGTACATAAGAAATAGCTGTTTACAATTACATGCTACTGTGTTAATAGGGAGCACATCCAATTAATAAAAGTCCATAAACTCTGATGATTTCAGACAAAAGAAAAATCGCAGCTATATATTTAAATATGCTTTTGAGATGCAAACATTTTAACATTAAATTGATTAACCTCAAAACTTGACTAATTCTATCATTTGAGATCAGCTGTAAAATAGTTTGAAACAGTACTGTACAAGCTTAGACTTTGAGCAACAAGACTTTGTCAAGATTTTGCCCATTAGATGATTGGTTTCCATGCGTCTGTCCATGTAGAGTTTCACACAGAAGGAAGAAGCCAAAGATTGAAAAGAGAAGAAGCAAATGATAGAAACCAAGATAAGAAGGCCATTGCAGCAGACAATTGATATCTGCTACAAAATTTTGCAGGACAGTATGCAGTTCCAACATCAATCAAAAGATCTGTAACACTTGCTGTTGAGGTTGCTGCTGCTAATGATAGAAATGATAAAACCTGTAACATTATAATCAAGTAGCACATGTATCATTAAACATGATTAAGCAGACAAGTATGATGAAACAAAACACATATATGTATGTGGCATACCCAATCTCCAATTATGATGGCTGAGAGAATTTTGGGTTGATGTGATAAACATTTAACAAAAACAGAATATACATCCACTAGGACCAATGTTATACTCCATGGAATTACCAAACCCATTACTGTCACCAAGTAACTGCAATAGATGAACAAAATATTACATCAAGGACAGGAAATTGTGTTCTGTGTCGGTGGCTATATACCTCCGAGAAAAATGATATTCTTGAATCGACACGACACCATTTTCAGAGCCCAATTTTGCTGTAATAAATTTTGTGGGTATAACTGAGAATTAATGAGCAAGAACGGACAGAAACAAAGACAAGAAGAGTGTGTTGAAAATTAAAGATTAAAGAAGATGGGTCAAGAGTAGTGAGAAGAAGATCAGAAGTACCAGAAAGCAGTATAACTGTAGAAGTCAATGCCTAAACACATGAAGAGAAGGGAAGCAGTAGAGAAAATGGTCTGGCCCAATCTCAGAGCCAAGCTGGCACTTGTCCCCATTGCCCCAGGTACCCTTTCTGTCATCTTCTTGCCACTCTCTTCTTCATCTCCGACACTTCATCAGCTATATACTGAAAACCCATCAAGCAAGCATGCACGCCCTTGAATTATTATACAAGAAACTCAAAAACAACAAACAAATCAAACAAAACAAAAGACATCCAGTTACTATTATAGAACAATGAAAGATTCTATGTATATACTAACAAAAGTTGTTTCGTGGTGAAGGAGTTTGGAGAGGGAACAGAACGTGGTGGTAACGCAGCTTGAAGAGAGCTGTTTTCTTGTTTCTTCTGCTTCTTCAGCTGCCTGTTCTTTGTTCCTGTTGCTGTTCTTGATTTTATATGAATGAAATGGATTGTTACTGGGTATTGTTTAAAGGAGTCAGAGATGTAAATTGGCAATAGGTTGGAGTTGAAATGTGGGATTAGAGTGGGGTCTTTTAGCCGAGTGGCTAATTAAGGTTATGGACAGACTATGTGTTTGCTGTCAATCTATTATGAAAGCTAACTCATTCATTCAACTTTTTTGGGTTTAAATGTTGGTTGTTGTCTTCCTTAGCTTTACACAACCTTCGATTAATTTATCTTCTTATTGAGTTAAATATGAGTTCCCTGCATTCATTTTTTAAAATAAACTCATTTCATTTAATTCTAAATTTTTTTTAATAATTAATTTAATATAACTATACACTATAATTTAAATACAAAAAGTAAAACAATGTAATTCCAATTGTTCTCTCCATTCAATTTTACAAGATATGTACTCTCAAATTTTAAACTATATGATATGAGAAAATATGAATTGGTCCAAAAAATTTTACCACTTGAACATATAAAAGATGTAAATATTTTAATTAGATCATTTTTGTTGGATATTAGAAATATGCAAATACCATCAAAAAAATTACTAATAATTAAGTAGTCAAAATAGTAAAAATTTTCTTCATAAATTTAATTTCTAATCACCATACAAATTCAAAACAAAATATCCTCAAAAATTAAATATTAAGGGCTAATACAATTCGCTTAATAAAGGTTTTCATAAATAAAATTAGAGTCTCTTTTACAGTGATTTATGTAGCTCTTAATAAATATTCAGAAATCTTGTATAATAAACATCAAGATTTACTATAACACAAGAGTTTGGAGTTGCTCTCATTTACAGCTTGGTCAATATTCATATGATGTATCAAAATAATTTAAAAGAAATTGAGCTTGTGTGTGCGTGATTAAACTAATGATTGCATATATATCATTGGCCTGCGCTTATAAAAATCTAATTCTACATTCCATTAGGTTCACATTCGCAAGTCACAACTTGGAAATTATAAACTTGTACTAAACATTGAAACATGATATAAAGGCTAGTTGTTCAAAAGTTATGGTAGAATGTGCGAATATTCTGTTGGAAAAAACAATTTGAACGCCTCACTTTATCTCTTTTTTCTTTTTTATAGCGTTAGAAATTAATCATTTATACAAATTGTTCAAAATATATATATTTATATATAAAGACTAATTGCTTTTTTTTCGATGTAATGTAATAAGTGAATATTCTCCGCACACTATTTTTTTTTTTTCTTCCTTTAAAGCAATTAATTGATTAATGATGGAATATTAGGAAAAGCAAGCCAATGAGTTGGAAATGGGCACTAGAAACATATTTTATGGGGGGGTTTCATTATAATTCTACTAAGCCTTTTGTTATTATCGAAATTGGACACAGAAAGTTGAAGGTCAAATAATAAAAATTTCATTCATGATATTAAAAGATTATCGGTTTAATTTGCCACCGTAAGTTCCCCACAACCAATATGATTGGGCCTACTAGATCAGAATATAAAGGTTGTATTATTGTTCTACTGGGTCTGCTAAACCCACGAGTACTAATTTAAGTATTGCCTAAACCATTTCAATTCTGCGATGGAGAGCTCAACAATCTAACTCCATGTAACCTTTAACCTGAAAATAACAATTTTCGGGCATCATGACCCACCAAGAACTGAAACAAGGCTCAGTCTAGGAAAGGTGGGTTTAGACTAGGCGTCATTGCACACTAATGGACTTCAATTGGTTTTTTTTTTTTTTTTAACAAGTGGAAGGTAAAGGAAAGTAAGGATTGAATCCATTACCTCATCTTATAATGTTCATCACCTAAACCACTAGACTAAGGATCGAATCCATTACCTCATCTTACAATGATCATCACCTAAACCACTAGACTACAAAGGAGAACTCAGTTGGTTTCCAAGCATTATTGGCACTAGTAGTCTAATAAGGGAAGATGATGATGATAATCATAATATACAGGATAACAGTCTTTAAGCATCCTCAATTGGGTCACAGAAAAGCTTAGCAAACACCTTCAACATATAGCAAAATCTGAATTAAGAATATTAATACACATGAAAATAAAAGAGTTGATGAGCTTATATCACTCTATGATTCAAGCTGAGCATACCAAATGCCCTGGATCTTCACATCCTTTGGAGTTTTAGCTCCCAGATCAGTATCAGATGGCTGAAGGCTCTCAAACACACCAATAACTTCTCCAGTCTCAGGCTTACTTCCTGTGACACTCAGGGTAATTTTCCCTGTTGATGAAGCAGCATTCTTGATATTCTCCTTGGCAAGCTCCTCCTCGTCTCCTCTGCCTCCAGCAGGCAATGCAATCGCATTGTCGTATCCTTGTGAGCCACCTCTGCCCTTTGGGTCTAAGAATGATGAACCACGGTATGATGGTACAAGGAACTCTCCACTAAAGCTTTCAGGTTTGCCTGTTGCAACCAACTGTTTGATAGTGAAAAGGAAAGGCACACGTTCACCTCCAGGCAATTGAACTGTCACAGCAGCATAATCAATACCATCTTTCTCTACAAACTTGACAGTTCCATCAGAGGAAACTTCAAAAGGGCCTTCGATTTCATCGAGAGTGTAGGTTAAACGAGTCATTAGCTTAGTGTTTTGGAATTCAGGCGGTGCATTCTTGCTTACACCTTCTGCTTTGACTGTGAATGAAGTTGGTTCCAGGCAGAATTTCTTAGCATTGTACTTGCCTGGTTTAAAAGCAAATTTGTCTACTCCACCATCAATTGTTGGGCATTGATTAGCTGTTCCTGTTCCTTTTACTTCCATGTATGTTTTGCTTTGGATTTCATCATAGGTCAGCCTCTTTGGAACACCTTCAGCACTTGCTCCCTGAATAAAAATAGTGCACAACAATGACCCATCAAAGGATTGTTCTTGTTAGGATCAATCTGATCTTGTTTAACTGCAAAGATCTCTTATATGTAAATTCATCATCAATAATAACATTGGCCCGGTACATTTTGTCACCAAATTTAGATAATTACATGAACCTTATATCCACGCTGGAGGACTATGCTAATCTAATGTTTACAAGTACATTTTTTTATTAAAATTAATTTTAACGAAAAATTATAAAGTAACAGATAAGTAGTTAAGCGGCAAAAGATGTGGACATCTTATTAAGAGAGTAGAATTCCAACCCTCACTTCTCTTGTAATGTTGAAAATTAAACACCCTGCTGATTATTAAAAAAACAGCGCGCACATGCGTGCTCCACATATATATTAATATACATATATAGCATAACAAATACACAAAAAACAAAAGTGTTAAAACAAAGTTATAGCTAATGGATTATGAACAAAACATGTTAAGCTTAATTGCATACGATCAAGGTAATTAAGCTAATAAAAATAATGAGCTGGGGGAAAAAAAGCATACCGAGACGACAAGAGCAGAAGTAGCAAGAGCAAAACCAGCAATCTTGGTAGCATCAACACATTTTTGAGTCAAATCCTTAAGGTCAGATTGCAAAGAGCAAGAGATCCTAGCACTAGCTGGCTCCAACCCAAAAGCCTTAGAAACACTTTGAGAAGATCTAAGCTGAAGGGCAGTCCTAGAAGAAGAAGAAGGCACACCAACCTTAGTTGGTTGCATAAGTGTAGCTGCTGCTTGCAGTGAAGCGGCCATGGTTTAGTGCGTCTGTGTGTTTCCTTCCTTTGTGGGTATTGAGTATATCGTTTATCTCCCAAGGAGGAGCAGAAGGCTAAAATGTGTTATGGTGGGAAAGTTATTTTTGGTGGCTTAGGTGTGAGTAAGATAAGAGGATAGGATAAGGTTTTTCTTTTCTTCCTATTGGTGGATTGAAGCTAATGAAAATTGGATATGGAGTTTGACATGTGTCAAGTTTCACATTTGGGATATAGATTTTGTCCAACAATTCCTATCTGCCCCACCTATGGTATAAGTGGTTTTAAACCAATTGACAATTTCAGATCTTTTTATTATTATTATTATTATTTTCTTTAGAAAAGAAAACAAAGAAGAGTGAAGGAGAGCAAGCATTGTGCAACAAGGAGATTTGATAGTAAAGGGATCCAAACAAAAATTAGTTACGTAATATCTAAATTAGAGGCTTTTGTATGATAATAATAAGTTATGTAATATCTAAATTAGAGTAATTGTGCCTAAATTGGCATATTAATATATTTTTAAAAAGTGTCATCCAATAGAATGAGAATAGGGGTGCGTAAAAATTGACCAAAAAGCATATACCAAAATGGATTTAAAATGAAAAAAAAATTAAGTTGAAAATTTGAACCAAAATAGTTGGTTCCATTCGAAATATGCACAACCACCAAGCCACTATTCATATCTAATTATTTTCTTAATTTTTTTATAATAATATCAATTAACCGATGATAGAACCGTAACCAAGACTCATAATTCGGTTCGATTTCCATTTCCATTTCTCCTAAAAAATCAGTTTGGTTCGGTTATGAACAGATGCTCACCCCTTGACTACTGTTAGAATAGCGCAGCCCTCTAACCAACGGAGCTAATAGGCCGTTTTGATTAAGGTCAAGTGTTTTTAATAACAGAGAAATCAACTAATTAGAGACATTCCCAAAACCAGTGCAGATTTGAATTGTTTAGAGTATTAGATGACAACAGTTATGGTATCAGGGCTCTTTTTACTTAGCCATAAGTACTCTTTTGGAAGACTAATGAAGAATTGGATCATATCGAAATTGGAACTCTCAAGAAACATTTGTATAAACTATACTGTTCTAGATCTTGGATTCATGGTGCATAAAATTGTGTTAAGTGAGTTGTGGCGAGTTCTTATAGTTCTTTACTGATTAAATCCGAATCAATTATATTTGTTAGAATTTAATAAATTCTGAACATCAATAATTTTTCTAAAACGGCTCGGCTATTCAAGTGTTTTACTTGAAAAAAAAACTTGGAAGAGAAAAATTAAACGATTTAACTTGATGGAAATTAATTATTAGCCCAATAGCTTGTTTGTTTAATAAAATTTAGAATAATCAATAAAACTTGAAACATTTTTGAAATTCTAAATACAATTATTTTAAAAAAAAAAAAAAAAGGAGCAGCTCAAAAGTGCTTGAAGGTATATCATAGGGTGTTCCTCAAACTACGCAATTTAAGTTTGAGAGTAAAATTTCCTTCTCATCATTGCTGCACCATATCATCAATATTTGAAGAACATATTTAAGATTGATAATTTTTTTTTTTTTTTAAAAAAGGAATGTATGTGGAAGTGAAAAAGGATTGGATTTCTCTCAGACAAATGCCTCGATTTGTCGTCACGATTTGAATGGATTTAATCGGACTCGTCATCTTTTTCTCATTTTCTTCATCACCGAGAAATCCCTTTTCACTCATCACACAGAAAATCGATTGAATTCAAATCAAAACCCTAAAACAGATCAAAAATCAATGGCCGACTGGCTAATATCATTCAAAAACAAAAAAACAAAAAACAAAAAAAACATAAGATATAAGATATTGAGCTGAGCAACACTCACAGAGCCGCCGACGGACGCGAAAGGAAGATGTGCGTGTCGTCGTGCATTATATAGGCGTTTACTCACTGCAGCTAGGGTTTGGTTTTCCTTAATTCTACACTTCGATTTACCGACTTACCCTTCTCATCGGCCTTCTCGCGACGCAATCACGAGCCGCTCATAACGATTCATTTATTCTAGGCCCAATGGATCGTTTTTGCTTTTGCTTGCCCAAATCCCTACAAACCCCAAATTCAGGCCCAACTTAAACCCACCAATTTATTAATCAATTATTTGAGTATAAAATATTTAGAATATGAGAAAATTTTCACCTATTTCAAACATTCGATGCTTAGATTTATAACACATATATACGTGTTATATTTTCATTAGTCGAGTCTTAAGGGTCTAAAATATGTATTACTCATCCAGCAGTTGAGTGCAAGTAAAAATTTTTTCTACAATATGTATTACAATTCAACTATAGTACTCTATGGCATAATTTGCTATACTAATTTATGAAAATTAAAGAAAAGTATAAATATTTCCTATTTTTGAAATAAGAAAATAATTTTTAATTACATTTTTCATATTATTGATATGTCAATAAAATAAAATAAAAATTCTTCTATTATCTGCAGCATAAAAGATTGTTGCCCTTAAAAAAAAGTCTTAACATATAAACAGTTGGACATTGTAATGTGTAATGCATTGAGAAGGTTTATTGCCCACAAATAAAAAAGAACATCCTTAAAATTATAACAATGGACCAGCCTTGTTTAAATAAATAAAAAAAAAATAGAAATAAAGACATCATATGAATGATCAAATTTCAAAGCAGAGATAATTATGATAGAATACTAAAAGGGCCTAGAGGAAATGGAGCACCAGTGCCCACACTGGATAAACTATCAGCAAGATAATACCAACAGTGTTGGATATCCCATGGCTTTGTGTGAATGAGTTTCTGAATCCACCAGATGCCCTGATGTGTTCTTGCAGTAGGTAACAACCTATGAGGAGACATATCAAGACACCAACCCAGCTGTCCTTCACGGTGTGCGCGAAGAAACTTGGAGCCACCACCAGTAGCAGAATCAATGATCCTGGCATCTCCAGCCAATCTGTCAATCGTAAAATTAGGCAGCACAGCATGAGAAAAGAAAATATAAGGGTCATGGTCTCCAATCTTATCATGGAAATAGTGGTGATGTTTACATACTGCTACTTGTTAAATAAGTTGACAGGAAGAGCTAATATGAAGTGCTCAGTTCACAGAGTCTCCAAATAAAAATGCATTCGAATGAAACGACACTTGTTGCAAAATAGTGCGTGCGAAAGAGGGAAAAATGCAGGCTTTATAGGCAAACAAGTTGCTATAACACATTCCTTTTGATTATTGGCTTTAATACATTAAGAGTAAGTTAAAAAGCAGATTTGCAGCTGC
Source organism: Mallotus repandus (assembly GCA_949671775.1). Lineage (NCBI taxonomy): Eukaryota > Viridiplantae > Streptophyta > Magnoliopsida > Malpighiales > Euphorbiaceae > Mallotus > Mallotus repandus. The sequence goes on along the minus strand of CATIWM010085488.1, from coordinate 41,534 downwards.
AGGCAACATGATCAATATGGTAACTAAATACACCAAAAACCGGCTAAAAAAATCTACTCGTATTTTCGAAACTCTGATTGAGCAATGTAGCATGCTAACATAACATCAAATGTTGAGAAATAGGCTAAAGGAATGGTTGACTACGATAACATGTCCACATAAAACTGAAAAATGAGATCAGTGGATACAAAGACATGATGAGCCTATACCAGGAAAATGTCGAGGAAAGAAAAGCCTGAGCACCACAGCAATGAAAGCAATCCATTTTCCAACCTCGCCTCTGCATAATTTTAGACACAAATGCCAACAAATAAAGTTGAAATACGATAATCAAACAATAGAAGAGCTAAATCAACTAAAAAGCAGAGAGGTTTCTTACCTAAAGAAGTTGAATAATACTGAAGGAAGACTAAAGAAAATATAAGGGACTAAGAGTGAAGTCAGCATATTCGTTCTCCAATTTGTCCGATCCAGTATCAACAAATATCTGCATTCAACATTGAAAAATCATTACAAGCATTCAAAATTTTCTTGCCCCAATTAATTAGGGTCCCCTTATTTCTTGCATTCAATTAATCTCCCAATTCAAAGAACCAACGGAAATTAAACGGCACAAGACTAGTTTCTCCATTTTCCCCGGAGCAGTATGCCTAACAAACTTTCAATTGACAATATGATCATATTATTTAACAAATCTGTTATCTGCCATCTAGGCCAATCTCCTGTTTCCAACAGAGTACTCCAATCCAACAATGTATTAATATATGGGAACCTTTCTCTTATTAAAATAATCTAAAGTTGCACATACTCCTTAACAATAACTAGAACTGAAACACAATGACATCAAGTTGGCACTTTGTTGATCACAACACAATGCAAGAATCAGGCCTACAGCTTTACAATTAGATCCATAAACGATATATGCCTGCAAGAATCTACAAATTCACAAGAAATTCTTGACAAAGAGCGTGAATAATAGCATAAAAGAGGAACTTTTCAAGTGCTCAATTCTACTTTCCACACACACACCATAAAAACAGACAGTATCAAGAAAAAAAAGGAGGAGGGGGGGAGAGTTAGGGAAAGAGAAGACTCACATGGCAGCAAAAGAGGCAACCCATTTGAGAAAAGAGGTACCAAAGCCAAGACCACCAAGTCTAGTAGCATCATCGATGAGTTTCTTAGCAGCAACCTTAAGTTCATTAATATCAGACTCTATCAAATTACCATCACCTGCTGCACCCTTAACAACTTCTTGATCAGTACTCATTTTCAAATACTGAATTCTCCCCATTTCTTCTCTTTGCAGCAGATCTAAACACAACCCAGAAAATATCTCCTACAGTACTATAAGATTAAATAAGATTAGAGCAAGAAAAACAAGAGCACTGCGTATAATTCTACAAATGAGACCAGGACAAGGCAACAAGAGAAGCTACAAAACACACACGTAATTAAAGACAGTGCACCTGTTTTTTTTGGTTACTTCACTTCTCTTTGGATCTATTCTTCTGCTGGATAAGGATAATGCGAATCATGAACACTGTTATCGACTTTGAGTGTGAGGTGGGACCGTATGTTTAGCTCAGTTTCAGCTACAGAAATGGGTGTTTAAGGGGTTAATAATGTTCATTAATGAATAAAAAGGCAAAGGTGATGTTTCGGATCCTGTTTTTTCTGCGGATCCGTTTTTGACGGTTTTGGTATTTACGCGCGCTAATTTACAGGTGGCTTGCTTGACTGGATCCTTCTTATGCTTTCTTAGAAACGTCGTCGTTTTTTTTGTTGAAACAGTATTGGGGTTGAACAAGACTAAGCTAGTTTATGTTTTGAACTTCTGAAATGGGTGGGCAAATGGAAATTGAAATTGTTCCCTTTTGTCACTTATATATGGATTCTTTCTATTATATTATTGCCACATGGCGAGCATTCGATCGGTGCAGTCAAAAATTGAACTAAAATTATTTAAAATTGAATTAACTAAAATGTTAAATATAAAAACTAAATTGAAGCAGATTTTTTTAAAAATCAAAATAACGAAACCAAATGTTATGCCAAAAGATCGAAATGATCGAACTAAAATTAAATTTTTAAATTTACAATTCATTGTAATACTTAAATTATTATTATTTGTAGATTATATAAAATATTTTAAAATAAAAAATAAAATTTTAGTTTATGCAGTTATTTCTATTAATAAAATTTTTTTTGTAGAATGTTTAACCAAATAGAAAATAATTTCAGTTTGTAATATTTAAAATCAAATAGCCTCAAATTGCTAGTTGAAAATGTTCCAAAAGTTTATGTGGGATATTAAGCGTTTAGCTAAACCTGACAAGTTCTTTTCAATACCTCTACCATATAGAAGTGTGTTTAAAAAAAAAATTGATCCATGAGTTTGTTTTAATTAAGAAAAGTTCAAACAATATAAATATAAATATTGAAATAATTGAGAGAGTAGTTAAGTGGTAAATTCTCTTTAAAAATTTTATAAGGTGTAAGATTTAATTTATGTTATTGTCAATTTAAAGAAAAAAAACTACTTTTATTATACAGTATGTCAAAATTTAAATTTTTAATTAACGACATAGAAATAAAGCTTATTTTAATGACAATAAAATGGATTTTGATCTATGGAACCTTAAGTTTGTAGCAAACTAAAGTCAAAATAACCCCAAAAAAAAAAAAGAGTCATCAACCCTGTATTTGATTGAAATTAAAGTGGAGAAAAGAAGAAATGAAGTGACTAGCATTTTTCTTTTTGCATAGTTGCAGAAAAGGAAGAGCATTCTAATCCCTATTATGAGTGGAAGGAGAAGGAAAAGCATTCTAATCTTATTATTTCTTACAATGAAAATAAAACGAAAGAATAAAAGTCAACTAAATGGATTAGGTAATGCAAAACTGTAACAATAATAAGATTCGGTGCAACATTTTTGACCGACAAATATAAGGCAACATACGATATGATTAAAGTGGAGGATATTATCCTCATTTATCTCATTACATTTATCTATTATTTATCATATATATATACCAGTGACGATGATAAGGATAAATTCTTGATATTGTGCTGGTGAAGTTGGTATCTGGGACCTTTTAAATTTCAGACCTTTGGTCTAGACAAACTGATTTAGACCTCAGAAAACAACATTTTCAATAGGCTACGAATTATGACAATAACGTATTCTCAGTTTATGTTGAGTTCATTATTTTTTACTTGCAAAATAAGGGAATATAGAAGTGCAACATGCGAAGTTTGAACCCCTCCTACACCCTTAACTAAAATTGGTTCATTTCATTCGCACATTTTACAACAAACACGTTGCCAGCCATCGTTGCTTTAAAGCCATCTGGCTGTGCTTTTCTCCTCTTTGGCCTCATCTAAATACGCAGTCCTACCTACTTTCAACCAATGTCTGATGTCTCTGGCTCCGTTATGCACGCATTTTGTGGTAATAAAAGCTAACAACATACCAAATAAATCCATGTAGCATAAAAACAAATTGTAAACTAGAAACATAGGACCGCAGAATGCGCATTATCCTAAGGCCGAAGGGGGTAGTGCAATTGTCATCTGGCATCAAGTTCAACCAACACAACAGTCCAATTGATGCATGCAGGGACCAAAAACACACATCACATTACTCATTCTAAAACACTACTCCAATGCCCATTTCCATTCTCATAAAAAAAAAATGCACATAATTTTAGGGCTACTTTTCAACTTCGTGGACTGACCACTACAGTACTGAGTTCAAAATTGGCAATTTGCATTGCACTCACTTTATACAAAAGAAAGAGACTCTAATTTATTCCCACTAACCGCCCTTCAAATCTTCATCACCCATTTCCTCAAAAGTCGTGTAATTTTGGCCTATCAAACAAAATAATTTGGTCTGAAATTAACTTTTTTTTTAATTGAAAGTTCGTAAAATCATAAAAACCAACAAAAATCTCACTCAACAGCTAATTTAGTGATATTAAATTAATAAAAAAATTAAATTTCCTTAAATGCTACATCGGGTTCAAGCATTACATAAAAAAAAATAAATAATAAAAGAGTTTATCTATCCTGCGAGTTTAAGGTTAACACCCTAAAGTCTTCCTCTTTGAAATAGTGACTATCTATGCCTAGAGATCTCATGGATGGTTATGTCTTACTGACTCTTGGCCGGGATGGTTGATGTTATGGTGATGATGATTGCTAAACTGCAGATGAGACTTTTCCCTTTAATACTGTTTGCAGAGCTCTAGAGGAGCGAGGTCAATCCATCGCTATTGGAGTATTAGGTCTGAGCCTGGACCCGAACCGTAGAGTGACCTTAGAACTAAAATTACCCATCCCCTGTTCAACAACAGAGATAGGAATTTGATTCTAATGAGGCTTCTAAATCAAAAACCTTACAGTTATTAGATATTGAGACATTAATTGCAATATATATCTATAAATAACCCCGTTTAATTTAAAAAAAATATTTTTCACTTTTATTTTTTTCCAGCTTTTGTTTTTTAAGATCATACGTGGCAAGAACTTACAAATGTACTATAGCAATAACACCCGCTCACAACAAATTTAATTACGTACAAGAAAGTCTATTGATGGTGATGATGTTGCCTTCCTTTCCTCCCATTTACAACCGTTGATTCATGAGAATCGCACACTTGAGTCTTGAACTTGCATCCAAACTTTCTCGTTATTGATCCTCTCCATCCACGTGGACCCTCCTTGTCAATCTTCTCAATCACTTTCTTCATCGTTGAACATTCTCTTTCCAATTGATGCACCCGCGTCCTCATGCTATCCATGTCTAGTCGTAACACCTGATTCTCTCTCACTGCTGCTCTCCAGGTATTACTACTTTCCTGTCCCGCCCCTGTCGAAGTCGCCGCCGCTGCTTCATCCTCCGCCACCTCTTCCGATTCCCGTCTCAACACCGACGGCCTTGCTGGATCCTGCTGCGCCACCTCCGCTGCTATCAGTGTTCCGGCGATTGCATGGCGGAGTTGTAACTGTTCAAAAAATAAAACCTGAACCACCGCACGCAGCGGAAGCCGCTCATTCTGTGCAGCGTGTGTGCACGCTTCTAACGTGAGCTTCTGGCAGTCCATTACTCCACAAATCTTCTCCCTCTCAGCCTCTGATATCCATGGATGCGCCTGTAGTTGTAGAACAAACACAGTAAGAGCTCAAAATATCTGAAAACCTAAATCTGTAAACAACAGAACAATGCTTACTTTGAGATAAACATCAACAGCTCTGTACAAACCGTCGTCGAAAAGCCGAGCTTGCTCCGGTAAAGAAATAGCAAGGTTATAGAATCTATCAGGTTTTAAATTCGCATCAGAAGCTATCTCAGCTAAATAACCGTCGATTAATTTTCCGACGAGCATTAACGAAGGCGATCGCGCATTGCGGTGATCACCTTCCTCCTCCTCATCCACCACCTCGTCCTCCACCACTTCAGTATCTCTATGCTCGATTCCTTGCAGGAAGTAACCTAAGATTCTCTCCAAACAATCAACGTCATATAGAGTTTCGTTGAGATACGAATAGCTAGGGATTAACAGATCGTCTAGTGTAGCTTGTTCAAGCTGGGAACCGATTTTCTTCTCTAACGTAGAACGACATGATTCTGATGCGTTTAATATGTTAGCGGTTCTTAATAAACCGAATAAAAACCTTGTTGATGTTGAAGATCTGGTGCTGGTTTTCTGTAATGGAAGATTTGAAATTATCGTCTCCAATACTTCTCTCTGTTCACTCTCTGATGCAATTGAAGAAGACGAAGATTGCTTCCTGTTCAATCTGGTAATGCCTGGAATGTACTTTTTCGCGTAGTACATTAAGCAGCTCTCTATGATCTCTGGACTCAGATCTCGCGCCTTCATAGCGAGAATCAATCGTTTCAACAAAGGCAAGGTTAAAAGTGATAAATGTTCAAGCCATGAATCTGCATTACTACTGCCTCTACCTGCGGCGATAGTGGCGACGGCGTTGGCAGCTCCTTTTCTTCGGACGGCGGATTCGATTCCGTTCCATAAGGCTTGATTTGATGTTGGCTTATTAATTTCATTGGTTGCGGCGGCATCACTAACTGGCCAGCCAAACAGAGCTGGATCAGTAGTGGAGGCTCTGGAAGCAATAGAATCGATGCATCTTTGCGTAATGTTTAGGGTTTCTGCCAAGGTAATTACTTTCTCACATGATTTTAATGCTTTTACTGATTCTTTGAGACTTTTGAGCACTGATTGAGAAAGAAACCGTTCTGTTTTGGAGATTAGATTGTCTTCCGAGTAGTCTTCGGTCATTTCAAGAAACTCTCCAGCGCAACGTAGCGGAGCTACGGTGGAGGAAGTAAGGTCGATTTTGACTCCATAACAGAACTTGGCTGCCATTTCGAATGTCTCGGAGCCGCCCGGAAAGTCCGGAAGGGAAATCTGACAGTGAACTTCCTCGATTTCATCAGGTTCTTCTTCTTCTTGTTCTTTTCCTCGTGCTTCTTGTTGTGTTGTGTTTGCTTCTTGTTCTGTTATTAGTTGGTGAAGTTTTCTGCTTTTTGACATCAAAGGAAACTGAACAAAAGAAACAATCAAACAAATCAAGAAACCCCATGAAAACTAACGCACATTAAGTGGTTTTTGGGTTGTATTATTAGGCTGACCTTGTGGAGATGAAAGCTCATATCTTCAACTTCTATTACAATGTCACTTGGTAACCCAGTGGTGCAAAACCTGCAAAAGAAATATTTTTAACAAGAAACCACCATCATCACCCATTGCTTGATTTCTTGTTTTGGAGGAAAGCAAGAAAATAAAAAATTTAGTATGTTCTGTCTAACCATGCTTGCCCTTTCGTTGTAGACTTCTCAGCTGCCATTTTCCTTTTCGTTTTTTTCTCTCTTCGTTCGTGTGAAAAAAAAAAAACCCTCTCTTTCTGTTATTGATACTTACTGAGAGCTAAGCCAGATCCATCAAGAACACATAGAAAAGGGAGAGGAAAAGAAAAAAAAGAAAAAAAAAAAAGTAGGAGCAGTCTGTTTTTGTGTTCTTGAGGAGGAAGGGTAAATTGGCTGATAAAAAAGAGATTTGGAGTTCAAATATAAACTCAAAGCGGACAAATAAAAAGCTTGAAACAGACTTCGAGAAAGTTAATGAATACATTATTGCTTTTTTTTTTTACCAAAAAAAAAATCCTTTTTTCGTTTTTTTGACCTTTCTTCTTTCAATCGGATCAGAATCTCAACTGCTCCAACTCAAAACAAAAGAAAACTCTCAATTCGCTTTCTTTTTAATTCTCCATCATAAGTGGAAGAAAGCAAGTTTTTTTATGGAAGAATTTTTGCTTCCTCCCTTCGCTTCTAAAACACCATCATTACCTCACTGTGGAAATTAACCCATTGCTTGCTTAATTTATGGAATAAATTAAATTTTTTATTTTGCTTAACATGTTGGCTGGATCAATCTATCAAAATCTCATTCCAAAAACAAAAAATAAAAATCTATCAAAGTCCAATGTCATAATATAGCTCTTATCATATAGTTAGAATCATAAAGGTGTTGGTGGTGGGGTATATAAAATAATAGGTCAAAAAATGATTTTTGATCTGAGATTTCAACTGAAAGTTTATATTTAATCTTTTATTAGTTGAAATTAATACATTGCAGTTTAAAAGAGAAACGACAAAAATATAATGATGATTGGATTTTAATGATTTTTTTCTTCTTAATATTTAAGAAGCAATTATATCCTAATCGAATTAAAAAATAAATATGTTCTACATTACCCTTAGCTGGTCCACTAATTTAGCTAGTTTTTTTTTTTTTTTTTTTTTTTTACCAGAAGAAGAAATTGGGAGAAAAAAGTGAATTTCAAACCTGAAATTTATTGGGTGTCTCTCAAGCATCCTGGCCACTAGGTCAGGTACGCATGACCACTAATTTAGCTAGTTACAACCCTATTGACGGAGGAAAAACGCCTAAAAGAGGGAGAATTTCTTGCCCTTAAATGGTGCATATTTATACTTGCAATTCATTCAAAATTTTAATTACTATATGGGAATAAATGGTCACATAAAGGACATGACCCACAAAATTTGAATGACTTAATTTTTGTTTTGAAATTTCAATCCTTTTCCTTTATAATGGATTTCCCCACCTTTTATATTATGTCTGAAATCATTAATAAAGAAATTGGTATGGCTCTCATTTATAGCAGCATATCTGCCATACTAGCCTTCCATCCCAGCATTAATGGACATATTAATTAGGTGGCAGGAATGGTATGTGAGCTCCCCATGAACAGCTAACCTAATTTGAATAATAAAACATTACTAAAGAGAGAAAACAATTAAGAGAAAAACAATAAATAATAGAGGTGGTTAGTGGTGTAGTGAGTGATATGGCATAATTATCAAATAATTAAAACACAAAGCATTGGATTTAAAATTAATTAAGAACAGTGATAATGATGTCAGAAATAGTGGCTGTACAAAAAAAAAAACACAAACCCCACTTGCATAGAACTGAATCTTCTGATATAATAATTGCTACTATGGGTTGAATGAAGGTTTCAAACATAGGGAGATGATTTCTTCAAAAAAAAAAAAAACATAGGGAGATGATTACTGGAGTGGACTAATGGAGCTACTTTTTTTTTTTTCTCATTTCTACATTTCACGTGCTTTAGCGACTAATCATTAGACAAAATTAACAGAAAAGAAGGGGAATGGCTTACTTAGCTCAGTTTGGGTCTCACACACGCTAAGTTTTTTTGTGGGTATTTATATGGTTTTCACTGCTGCCTCCCTAAATGAAAAAGGACAACAACAAAAGAATAAAGATCCAAGTTTTATCAAAGGTCAGACCATACTACTTTTTTTCTTTTTTTTTTTGGGGTTTATAACTTGCTAAAATGTGGGTCACATTGTCTTTGGTTACATAAAGGCTGGTGCCCCACCCAACATTATAGAGATTGTAAAGCTAGCACCATTTTCATCATCTTCCTAGAACTTCTGATTCCTAAAATTTCAAATCTTTTCTGTGTCCATGATTAAAGGCTAATTGTTAGAGTTTTACAGCAACAAGATGTAGTAGTAAGTGGGTAAGAAAAAGGGCAGCACAAATACCATGATATTGATTTGGTCAAAAAAAAAAAACCATGATATTGATAAAATCATACAAAATTAAACCAAAATCCTAGAGACTAATTAATTACTTAATGCGTTTAACTAAAGCTATTAGGGTACCCTGCACAAGATAATGAGGGTTTTATTATTTATTAATTAACCCATACCATACACTTTGCGAGCAAAGAAAGGAAATTAAAATTAAAAAAGTAGGAACGTGATTGGTCAATGCAACATTGACCATATCTACCACATTACATTATTATTTTTTTTAATCAATCCCAGTCTGCCATATCCAGGCCTAAACAAATGGAATTGTGACAGGGTAACCTCTATTACAGCACTTCTGATCAGCATCCATCTTCTAAGATTCTGCAATTCCTGCACAGTGCACACATTTACATGTTTTGCGGGGTTATTACCTAGAGCTTATAAAGACAAAGGTCATTAAATAGAATAGAAATATATGTGCTCTTATGTAATTTTTGAATTTAACATGTGAAGATCATAATATATAAAGATAAAGCATGAACTTCGCCGACGAAACTTAGTCTAATCAGTAAGGATGAAGGCTCGGTTCAATTCTTAGTGGGGGCATTGCAAGGATATTATGTCCTTGTCTCATCCTCCACTAGGATATATATATATATATATACTACATTTTGTGCTCTATAATATTATAGTTAATTTGTAATAATTTATAAGTTTGTAATAGTCATTGATAATCAATGTAATAGTATTTGAAATTGCAGTGGTCTCCCGAAATGGAATGAATATGACAAAAAAAAAAGCATGAATTTGATTTTTTTTTAAAAAAAAATCAATGATAGCCGAATTATTTAGAAGACATTGGTAATCGTCTAATTTCAACAACTACAATAAAATATGCAACAATTATTGGATGCATTACTGACATTAATATAGACAATCTCATGCATGACATAATACATAATGCAAAATAATGAAGCTTTAGCTCATTAATTGACCTAACTGTGTATTAGCATAATCCATCTTTCTAATGCATGCCTATCTAAAACAAAAATCAAGAACCGATTGATTGTCCTTTAAATCCTAAATTGAACAAGTATTATTTATTTAAAATTTGCATGGCATATATATATATATATATATATATATATATATATATAGAGAGAGAGAGAGAGAGAGACCTGCAGGTGGAGCTGCTTTAGTGGTCGCAGCTGAAGCTGATGACATAGCTTCCTGTGGTTGTTGGTCAGTACCTTCTTTCTTCTCATCAGTTGGGATGATAACACCAGGCCATGGCTTGCACAAGCAATGCTTTCCTTTCTCTATGTTATCATAGATAGAGCCAAGATGCTTGCCGCAGCCCTGCCATGAATATTTCCCACATTTCTTGCATTCCACTCTAAAACACATTGGCTTTTAGTTTCGCTTCCAACTTATATTGTGCAGGAATATTGTGTTTCATTTCTCTCTTATCCAGCCTCAGTTATATACCAATTCCTTCACTTTGATATTGTCATCCATGGAAAGCTTTAGCCTCAGCTATCAGACAACTTTTGCCTCGACATCAACGTTGGCAAGAGTATGTGAAACTATGCTACGAGGTGCCTTGATTCCTTCTTAGTTATAATCCAATGGCTACTTTGTTACGTGGCTGCCTGAAAGAAAAATATATAAATAAACAGCAACACTTCCTTAGTTTGGTCCACATTTCCGGCCGCAACAAAGTAAATATATCACACAAGAATTTGAGCCATATTGTAATCCTCGGTGTCAACTTAAATTTCAGTTCCTTCTAATACATGTTAATTTCCCTAGATGCAAGTGGGAGCGATGGATGAGCATGATATTTGCTGAGTTCAGTTGAAATGAGCCTACTTATAGACATATCACTTTCGACACCAGTGAGTCCAACAAATTAAGTAGACATTACCCAAAACCAAAGGAATATAGAAAGTTTATGTTTTGTCTGATTCGATGCCGAAGATACTTCTGATAATGAATGTTCATAGGAAGACGGATATCAAATGGTTTATCATTGTCCTGCTATATGCTCTCACCATACAATCACTTGGTATCATAAACAAACATTACTAAATTGTTCTGTTTTTTTTGGCCCTAGACATATGGGCATGTTTTCATGATCATAAGCTGTCATCCAAGCTGCTCTCAATATCATTACAGCACCAACTAGTTGCTTTCTCACTTTTATGTGGTCCTGCTTATAATTGGGTTTCACATGACCAGTTTCTTTCTATGAGCTGCAATCCCCAGCCCAATGATAGGAATAATTACGCTTTTCAAGCTTTCAATTAGATGTAAATATTTTTTTTCAACCCACCTTAATGCAATCCATTCATCCACCACCATAATCACACCTTTGTTTTCTATGGCCAACTACCATGTTTAACCCAACATCTCACTATTTTATTTGGTAACGTGTCCAATGCAATTTCAATCGGTTTGGTACAATTTGGCATCTATTATCATTTATTATTATTCCAAACACATGAGACGTACTGTACAATACCAAACTCGTGAATTTTCTAAATGGGAACGGTGCCATCAGCCTCAAACAGTACTTGCATCGAGAGAAGACAATGCGGTAATAGGTTTCCAAAATCATAGCAGGCGGTCAACATTAGGCTTCGAAGGAAGTTTAAGGCGTATCCATCTATCGAGCCCAACATTAAAAGGACTCCAACAACTTACTTCAATTTGGAAGCCTGCACTGTAGGACCCAAATCTTTATTTGCCAACTTGCCCAACTATAATATGTCCTACATTTGTAACTTGCAAGCTATAAAATGCCTACATTCGTCAGGATATGTTTGATTTAGCTCCAACTCTAATAGTAGGAAAAAAATTATATTTACGTGACATATCTATCATGCCACATACCTGTTTTGAATCCAATAAGAAAATTTTTGTATAGCCAAAAATTGGTGATATTTTAATAGTCCAAGGAACAGAAATGGCAACAACGCCAAACACACGTGAAAAACTAACCACGCAATCAAGTGTACTCAAGGAATTCAGGGAATAAACAAAACAATGAAAGGCATATAGGAGTCCGACTGTCTTTGGTTGCAGGTTTAACTCAGTACTATCATGGCATTTATGGCTTCAAAATCTATAGTTAACAAGTGACTTGTTAGTTCCCTCCATCCTTAAAAAGTGACATGTTTAGAACAACAATATCTAAGCAAGAATGTTACAAGAAACAGTATCGGTTTCCAAATCATTTTGAAAGATTAATATTAGGTATAGTGTCGCTACGCCTGCCTTGCGGAACATGATGATGCTCACAGCAACTGCCCCAAGGCAGAGCCAATCAAGCTGCTTACAAGGACTCATAATACGAAACATTTTGATGGTGAAAGATGATAACGGCTAGAACATTCTAGTTTCAACTGCAACAACCAAAGCATAAACAATAGAATTTGGAACCACTAGTGAGTATTGTCATCTTTGTCAGCTGCCGGGTCCAATGCAGGTTTCTTCATCGGGCTTGATCCTGCAGAGCTTGTACTCATCAACACTCGCTTAACTCCCCTTCCCACAACACCAAGATGAGTTACGGCAGATCCATTAGTGTGACCAGTAGAAACAGTGGGGGAGTCAAAAGCTCCACTGCTTCCAGCAGTAGCTATCTGTGAAGAATTCATTTCAGCTGGAGTTGCACTTTTCTCTGCACCTTTTGCCTTAGCAGATACCATTCCAAGGATTTCAGAAAGAATTGATTTGGGGTTCACAGCCAGCTGTTGAAGATCTTCGAGCTGCAAACCAGAGATTTAAGATTAGCAATAAACTCAAGCTCAAATGATTACTAATGCCTGATGCAGTGATGGGACTTACCTTCTTTTCCAGCTCCCCAGACAGGCTAGTAAGTGTTTCAATCTCTGCTTCTTTGTCTGTCACAGAGTCATCATTCTGCAAGCCATTGGAGGACTGCTGGACACCTTCATCTAATTCAGAAACTGCTGATGAAACTGCAGATTCTGAGGAACCCTTTACTTCATTCATGAGTCGCAGCAACCTTGACTTGCAAATTGATATAGCTTTTTGGCAATATGGGATTGCTTCCTGAGGCTTAGAGCCAATCTCCAAACACAAACAAATTCGGAAATTTCTGAATCACCGTTAAGGACACGGTGGAGAAAAGGATGAAAAGAAAACAGATTTGTATAATTAAAACACAGCAAATACATAAAAATTCAAAACACGAAAAGACCAAATAAATAATTCATTAGATATGTGAAATTTATCATTCCAGGTTCAGAGAGTCAGGAACTATTTAAACCTTAAAAGGATACAGTTCAGCTAGATGTCTGCTGTCTGGTTCAACAAGCCGTTCTAGAATGTTTAGTGCTTTCTGATAGTCATTGAGAGATGTTTCAATATCCTCTGCAGAACAAGACAAAGGTAAAAACTAAATTAAACTGCTAAGAAAGGCTTCCAAAAAGCAATGAATAAATCTGTAAATTATATAAGATAGTCAACAATCTTACAAGGTTCAGCTAAAATACCTCTTTCCAAAGCAACTTCAGCTAATGCTGAGAGCACATCCACTTTATCTATTGTGTCACCAGAGTGCTTTTCAGAAATTGCCCTTGCAACATCTAGCATCTTCCATGCCAAGTCAAGATCAGACTCATCTTCATCTCCTTCTGCCAAATCTTCATCATCACTATCTTCACCATCTTCTTCCTGATCTTTCCCTCCTGAAGCTATAACAGAATAAGATGTGACAACAAAAAAAAATGAGAAACATTATACTCTCAAGGTTGATGCTGGTCTTCTTCTACCATCTCAATGTATCTAAATATCATTGTCACGTCTCTAGCAATCTATCTCAAATACGCTACTCTGCGCCCTTATTGTAATTGTACTTTAATGAGCACATGCATGCATGTTTGAAGATGAAAAATCATGAACTGAAGAATCATTGGAAACCTTTTTCCCAAAACATGAAAGGAGAGAAACTAAAGGAAGATTGAAATCCACAAATTCCCTTTCTCATCAGCAAATCAAAGCCTAAACACATGTAACGTCTTTGCAATAAAATCTACTTTGAAACTTAAGCTTCAATGCAAAAATGGAAAAGACAAATATCAATGTCTGCAGTGCTCCCAATTACTTTTAATATGAGTTTTGATCCTGATTGTAGATGTACATTTAACCAGAACATGCATAAAAATGTGGTGTCAATGAGTAAAATAACGCATATGTACTTCATTTCAAAAAAGTATGAAAGGTGATTTCAAATCATTGGCCATCACTTCTTAGTTATTCTATCAAATAGACGAAATCATAGAGCAGACCTGAAATCACACATAAATCAAACAACAACCAACATTGAAAACTATCTTAATATGGAGAGAGAACCCCAAGAACATAGATATTGCAGTGCAAATACTACTATAATACAAAGGCATAGAAACGACCTATAAAGCACATAAGCATGCTAATCACCATTCATAAGCACAAAAAAATAGGCAAATTTAAGTTTTAAAACAATAACCCAAAAAGAAAAAATGCTAACCATCTTCTGCTGTTCCTTCTTGATGAACGGAATCAAGCTTCCCATCCTCTTCAGTATTACTGGAAAATGAAGCAGTAGATGATTCAGCTTTTATTGCACTCTTAACAGATCCATCTTTATCAGATTCGCCATCTTTCTTGGGAACTGTTCCCAATGGATCAGCTTCTTCTTGAGCTTTGTACAACAGAGCACGCCCATACTGGTAATATGCACTCAAACATTCAAGTGCAAGTTCACCATAGTGTGAAACCCTAACCAATATCACATGGATTAATAATCATTTTGAAAGCAATTTCTCAAACAAAATAGAAAATTGAATTGAAAAAAAAGAGTGAAAAAACGATAAAACCCTAACCTGATTTCTAGGGCACGGCTAAAGCACTCAGCTGCTTCACTATAATCATTTTCTTTTAGGGCTTTAGTTCCTTTCTCAGTTAACTCAGCCGCCAACTCCAAAGACTCGTCGGAAGTTAAAACCGGAGGTTCGCCGTCGTTGTTATTGATGTTATTACAAGTGGACTCTGTTCCTCCTTCCGCGTTTGATTCAATCGTGGCTTCATTTGATGTCTGTGTTACCAGCGCGGCGGTTAGGGCTGCCGGAGCTGGGGTCTGGTCGACCGCTGAAGATTCCGATACCGCAATAGCTTCTTCTTCCGCCATTGATGATTTTTGGAGAAACGGAAACAAGAAAAATTGGAAATATGAGAGAGGGAAAAGTGTTTGGCTTTTGGTGAACTTCGCGCTTCAAAATCCAAATAGAATTAGATATAGATTGGATAATGTTTGATACGACATCGTTTTAACGGTTCAAAAAAAAAACTAGTCTGGTTTATTTTTCATTAAAAAATTATTTTATTTTATTTTTTGAAATAAAAAATTTATTTTATTTTTAAATAATATTTATTTATAAACATTTTAAATGAATTTCTTATAAGATTTATATAAATTTCACATTTTTGTTTGCTTATTATCAGTTTAAATTTAAAATAATGTGATATTTAGTTGAAAATATTCATTTTAAACTTGGTACCTAATATAATATGATAAGAGAACTTTCAAAAACAAAAATAATAAATGGAGTATTTTAATTTTTTAAAAAATAAATTTTAGAAGTAATATAATTGTAAATAATTTAAAAATTATAAATAATTTTTATAAAATATTTATTTGAATCTATCATACAAAACTTAAATTTAAAAAAATTAAAAAGATTTTACGATAGTAATTTATATTAATAAATTCTAAAATTATTATTGATACCTTTAGATAAATAATTTTAAAATAAAATATATATTTTTTAAAAAATAATAACTTTTGACATTTAATAGTTAAAAATTTTGACTGATTCGATTGAATAAGATGAATTTAAAAATTTGAATCAAATATTTTATTTAAAAAATTAAATAAAGATATATATATTTTTTTATCGAAATTGAAAAGAGAAATCTCCGTAGATGGATATTTTAAGTAAACACCTTACCACTCAACTCCCTTGGCTTGTTGTTTTGAAAACAGGAAATGAAAATATGTTACAATTTTTTTCATGATTTTTGTGGTGGAAAAAGAATTGAATAAAATGGAGGGGAAATTGAATCAAACGTCATCGTTTTGGTTTTTCCTCATGTTGAAATGACGGTATTGCCCAAGCTGGTCTTTATCATTTCGCTTTATGCTAATAGATAATTCTTTTGATAGCACAGGAAGTAAAATACAAAGAACCAATGGCTTCCACAATCTCACCACAGATTCTCCAAGCTTTCTCTCTCGATCGCGCGCGTAACACCCACGCTCCGCCTTCTAAGGCGGAGATTCCAAAATCTGCATTCACCGGGAGGAGGAAGTTGTTGTTCCTACTAACAACAGCAGCAGCACCGGCATTAACTCTCAGAGAATCAGCATCAATGGCAGAGGATATTCCGTTATTTGGACTAAGGAAGAAGCTGAAGAAAGCAGAAGAGGAAGCGGAGGAGCTGGTGAAAGAAGGATTTGAAACGGCGGAGAAAGGACTCGAGACGGCGGAAAAAGGAATAATAGTAGTGGAGAAAGGAATAAAAACGGCGGAGAGAGGGATTGAAGCGGCGGAGGAAACGATTGAAGAAACAGTTAGCTTCGGAGGGTTAGCACAGGCTGGTGCGGTTGCGGGAGCTGAAGCTTTTGGTGTAATAGTGGCTACTTCCATTGTTAATGGGATTTTAGGCACTGACTGAAGCTCAAAACTCAGAAGTAACTATGCTCTGTTGTGTATGCGTTTAGTATGCAAGTATTTATGTAATGTTAAATCTCTAAGCATTTTTTTTTATGTAAATTTATATCACCATTTCTATATATAATTTTCTTATTTATTTAGCTCCATTGAGAAAAAAAAAAATAAGAAATTAAATTTATCAATAATTGTAATTAAAAATTACATTAATATTTTTAATTATATATATACCGGAATAAATAAGAGCCCAATAAATGATTTAGAATTCGAATACTAATATGTTCGATTTATGAAATATATTTTGTTTGATTTAAAAGGAGATTATCTTATTTATTGACATAATTTACATATTTAAATGAATAGATAAAAATCTCAAAAAATTGAATTAATGCTCACGATAAAAAAATATCATTTGAAAATGTTCCACAAAACTTAAAAGTTAAATCGTTCTCTTTTTGGTTTTGAGTTGAATTCCTCTCCTCTCCTGTGAAATTCACTCTTTGTGGTAATTTGTAAAAATAGTTTTTAAAATATTAACTACTAACAACTGCTAATTATTCCACTTTTCATTACAGTGATACTGAATTTCGAGTTAAAATAAAAAATTATCATCTCTTTGGTTCCCTAGTTATATTCCTAAACTATATATTCATCTTTTTTTTTTTATTAATATGAATGATAAAAAAATCTAAATTTTATTTTAAAATTTTAATTTTAAATTTTATATATGAAAAATAGGTGTAAAAACTCATATGATTCAGTTTAAATTAATCAATATTTTAATAATCACCGGATACTAAAAATAATTATATAAAAAAAATTATACAACATAATACTTTTTGGAGGAAAAAAAAATCCCAACTCCATTTTACTCAAATATATGATGGACTTTTAAAAGTATTGTTGATTAATTAATTGATTAATGAAGTCTTAGAGAATCAGAATCTTTTGTCCTAAAGAGTACAGATATCTGTTACTGGCACTGCCAGTCTGCCACACAGCTGAAGATTTTACAGAAGCTTAGCAGAGTGCAGTTTTGACTTGGAAACCAACTAAACTAAGCATAAAAATATAAACCTAGTAGCTTGACTCTAGGATTCTTGTGTTGGGTGGCTTAATCTATGGCTCGCCAGAGGGAACTGCAACCCAACGGAGATCATCGCCAGAGGCCACATTCTCCAGCGGTGGAGAAATCCCTGAAGCATTTTTTCAAGATAATCATTCCTGAAAACATAAATGAAAAGAAGCTGGTAAAGTACTAATCTTTGTTTCTCCATCATTTTGGTAAAGACATCAAAACCCACATACGAATCTTTCTCCTTGTGTTCTTTTTTTATTCTTGTGTACTTTTCTTGGCTGTTGTTCATCAAAATCAACCAGGATTTGCACTTGAAGAATGGTTAATTGCGCTTTGGTTGGTTTTTTAATTCATTGAGAGTGAGAAACTACGGAATGAAACATGTTCACATGCTCTGCTAGTTTGTTCTGGTGTAAAATTTCCAAGTGTTTCTTGATCCAATAGAAAGCTTAAAACTTAAAGGATACTTTTCTTGGCTCTCTTTACATTGTTAAGCATAATTTTTTTTTTTTTGGCCAATGTTCCTGTGCTATTGTAGGAAGTGGAAGTAGTTTGATGTCTAGTGTCATTGCTGAACTCCTCCCTTTTGGTTGCTATATATAAATAAAGGAAGATTAGAAAACCAAGTTGTGATTTCTTAAATCAATTATTAGTGAAATTTATGGGATAGAGAACAATGAATTTGATGAGAAAGAAAAGGTTGTGTGTTTCTAAGTGACCGACAAAGTACTTTGGGTTCACTTGCTATCTTTATGATCTTTATCATCTGCAAATGATTTAAACCTGACATGAGTAAAGAAGATTTGCAAGAAATGAAAATTATGACAATTAGCCCATTGCATGAAATATATACATACCAATGTTTGACCTTGAACTACTATGTTACATGCACTTTGCATTTCCACATGTAGTCTGATGTAATTAAATTACATTGTAGAAAATTCCAATTAGGTTTGTTCGGGAATTTGGACATGAACTTTCTGATGCTGCTAATTTTATTTTCCCCAACGGTCGTGCTTGGAAAGTCGGATTGTCTAAAGTGCAGAATGATATTTGGTTTGATGATGGTTGGCATGACTTTATAGAACATCATTCAATCTGCAAGGGGTACCTTCTACTCTTTGGATATAGAGGTTTCTCCAATTTCAATATTCTCATATTTGATGCGTCTGCTTGTGAAATCGAGTATTCATGTAATGATCAAGGCCCTACCTGCGGTAAGAAATGTATAATCCAGAATGAGGTTGAAGAAGGAGATGATAGCTCTATTGATATTAGAATTCTATCCCCATCTAGTAATTCTTTGAAAATCAACGTCTGTGATGCAATTGCAACTAAAGGAGAACCCAGCAAAAGGCTCCCTCCAGCAGAGCAGAAACCGGGGATGAAGAAAAGAAGCAGAGGTGGTGCTTCTGCAACAAGCCCAAATTTTAGGCGCCATTATGAGACAAGGAACAAAATGGGAAAGATGGAGCAATTGGCTGAATTATCAGACATTAATGCTAATGAACACAGAATGTCTTGCACACATGAGGTTAATGAATTGCAGGACATTGATAGGTTTAAAATTACATCTGGTAAACTATTTAAAGCATTTATATTCTCTTTTTTCTGTTCTTTATTTTCTTTTCTAAAATAGTGAATTTGATAAATTTAGGTGAAAATCAGTTGGAACCAAAATGTGAAGATATAGAAATTGTTACACGTGAAACATTCAGGTTTTCGAAGGTCTCCTCTGAAAGTAAGAGGGCAATCCATGCTGCTAGAAATTACAATCCAAAACATCCATCTTTCATGGTCATCTTGTGTGCATCTACTTTCCTTGGCTGTGGAGTGGTAAGCCTTTATCTAGGATATGTTCTTGAAGTTCTCCAGTTTTGCCATTGAAATAAGCTTACCTGTAATTATTGTCTTCTTCATTTCTCTTGTTTTCTTAATTATTTTTGCAGTCTGTGCCAGCGATATTTTCTGGAAGGTATCTTAGTGGCACTTCCACTCCCAAGTGTATAAAAGTTCAAGTTTGTGATGGAAGAGAGTGGACGGTTGGCATCCGAAAAAAATCTGGACGCCTGATGCTTGGAAAGGGATTTATTGCATTTTGCAGAGAAAATAGTCTGAAGGCTGGAGATTTCTGTGTATTTGAGCTGATAAATAACAATCCAGTGACAGTGCTGAAAGCCTCTATTTTCCATGCAGTTTAAGATGTTTGTCCTGAGAACTGATTGCCTAAGGCAGGAGCTACTTTGAATTGATTTACCTGAATTTTTTATTAATTCTGGTTGACAGTCATAATTTGATAGTTTACTAATTCGGTTTTTTTGAAATGGAATGTGTGGTCATGTTCTGTTCTAAATTGACATACTGCTGATGAAACTTTGTACAGATGAATATAGAAGTCTTGATATATTTCCTGTCATTGAATTACTTGTCTTGTACAATCAACTAAATTACATATTTGTATGATTTTGCATTTTGTGCAGATCATTGAAGGCACACAAGCTCACAGTGGATATAAAGCTTCTATTGCATTATTGCAGGACACTGATGGATCCCCAGGATTACTCTTTTGCTTCTTGCAATGTGTAATAGGCAGTCTATAAAGTAATGCACTTCCATTTAGAAGTAGAATGCGTGTAGCATTTTGGTTTTCACTAATATATTACATGGTGAAGTAGGGATGCATGTAATGAACTATCATGTCATGTTAAAGTACCATGTTTATGAGGGAAATTTCATATACTTATCAAATATTTCACCATCCCTTCTTAATGTGAGGCAGGCAATGAACCGAGCAAACAAGTTTCAAGTATATATGTATTGCTTCTCTAAATTAGTGAAGATTTTAACGTGGTGGAACGAATTGGACCTAGTATTTGTGATTCTTACATGCAGATTGAATACTTAAGATCAATCCAATTGTTGCTCATTGCCTAAAAGTAATGGTTACCTCCAACAAACTTGTGTACTTGTCCACAGGTTAGATAGTTTCTTAATTCTAGATTTCTTTCTGAAGAAACACCTATGTGTTGTATAACAATTTAGAATATATACGAAGTACTGAATGACACACATTTTTCGTACTAGAATTGTAAATGGCTCGTGTATGACTTCTATGCCCCATACCTCCAGAAAAGTGATGGGTTTGCCATTATATTTGCATCTTATATAGCATATAGACTTTTTAAAATCAAAGTGTAACGATGCATGGGACTGCATATATGTCCTACAGATTATTGACCTATTTTGACAGGTGAATCATGGCATCTTCCTTGGGAGAAATTTGATCTTTTGCTAATGTGCAAGTTATATATGTAACCTCTTTGTGATTGATGTTCTTTACAGCAAAGATCATTGTTCATGCAACATCATTTTCAATGTCTGTTACAGCCTGGAACATTCTTTTATCATTTGAATTATTACCCAGTACCATTCCAGACGAGATAATAATGTGACCGAATCAAACTGAAAGATTTTTCAAATATCAGCTTGAAAGATTGCATTTTTAATTGCAACAGAGATCATTCGGCAGGAAAATTCTGCAGAGATGATGATCCCGCAGTTGCCCTTAAAAATGCAATGAATCCCTTCATTTCTTCCCTCTTCTAATGCAAATTTTGTTTGTGTAAAAATAACTTCAATTATTTCTCAACTAATTGATTCATAATGACTTGGTTCAGTATAGCTGCTCTCCTTCAAAATTAATCTCAGGCAACATATAAAAACAAGAAGAGGAATTTGATTAACGAGGTTGCAGAATTGCTAATGAATCAAAACCCCCTCTATAATGCAACTCTTTCATGGAAATTTCCAGGATGTAACCTTAACAACCACAATTAATGATAAAGTTTACAAACATGTAACATTTGGTCTCAAATCAAACTTTATTGTTAGATTTCAATAGCCTTAGTTCTTATCAAACCAGAAGCTTATAATTAGTCAAAGCCATTATTACTATAAACAGCTAGAAGTGCTTGCTTGCTTTTTGAAGGTTCAATTTCTTTCTTCTTTAGGAATCAGGGCAAAAGAAAGACAAAAAGAATGCTGAAGGAATCAAGACAAAAGAAAGAGAAAAATAATGCTGAATCAATGCTACTGAAATTGTACAACAAACTCCTCCTCTACTAAAAGAAGAGCAGCAAGCAAACCCCCTTAAGAGTTTCTTTAAATAGCAGAAGGACAAAAAAATGGCTGAAGAGAAGAATGTGAGATTTTGTTCAAGTTCTCCTCTCGACCTGGGCCATTTTTCTTCAAAGTAATTTTTGACAGAACTTTACAAGAAAAGAAAATGGTAGTAGCTCTTTTCTTTCCTATAACTGCCTTTTTTTTTCTTCTTGTAAATGCAATGAATCTTTGGTCTTTTGTTCTTGATCTTGGCTGCTGTTGTTTTTTATTCTTGCTTTTTTTCTTATCCTCTTTTGTTTGTTGTTTATGATCTGCTAACAGAAATCTGGAAAACCAGTAAGTTTCTTGTTTTTCAAATAAAATAGAGAAAATGACCTTAGCCTTCAAAATCTATGCTGTTTTTTATTAATAATTAAAGAAACCTTAACGATACGAAAAACACCAAGACTACAACACTAATGCCTCAAACAATCAACAACAATGCAAAAAAAGAGCAGCAATGAGATACCGCAATCAAAACACTTGCTTGACTCAAAGAAAAAATAAAGGATCATCTGCTAAAAGAACAAAGAGCTTGCAAGTGAACCAGGCAATTTCACAACACCACACAGTAGGATTTCTGGTCACATTATAGGCTTTATCCCATACTTCATTAGAGAACTTCCACCTGGAAAAGCCAGTGGTGAACCACATCTTCTGTAGCGTCATGACATGTCCTTTGGTTCATCAAAGTTTGATGCATTTTCTTATATAGTTATAATCAAACTTCATTAGCAACTTGCAGATGATTCCCCTCCCGTTTTCGAGAGACTACAATGATGTTTCCTTGGATGAAGCTAACCTCATTGTCCCAAATTGTCATGCGTGGAAAGTGGGAGTATCAAAATCAGATGATGAAATTTTCTTTGATCAGAACTGGAGTGACTTTATGGAGCATTACTCAATCCATAAAAAACACATTCTGATTTTTGACTTTAGAGGTTCCTCCACTTTCCATGTACGCATATTTAATCCCTCTGGCTGCGAGATGCACTACCCTTCCAATGCAACCCAAAAAGAGCCTGAAGACAATAATATAAGCTCAATTAGGCTTAAGGGTAGAACTAGGAATTGTGACTTTGTTGATGGAGAAGGTAGCAAGAGGCCTACCTAATCAAAAAAGCTTAATCAAGGAACTGGAGAGCATGGCAAAAATGTTGCTTCTTCAGTGAACACAATTCAGCAGAACCTTAAACCAGCCACCAAGCAAAGTAAGATGCAAGTACATATATTAGTACATTAAGCTAAATCTCGTAAGCTCTTTTATATAGTATTTACATTGCTCTTGTTACTTGCATGTCCATTCAATGCAGATGAATCTGAAGCTGCAGTCAATTTAACATTTTATTCATGTAATGATCAAGGCCCTACCTGTGGTAAGAAATGTATAATCCAGAATGAGGTTGAAGAAGGAGATGATAGCTCTATTGATATTAGAATTCTATCCCCATCTAGTAATTCTTTGAAAAGCAACATCTGTGATGCAATTGCAACTAAAGGAGAACCCAGCAAAAGGCTCCCTCCAGCAGAGCAGAAACCGGGGATGAAGAAAAGAAGCAGAGGTGGTGCTTCTGCAACAAGCCCAAATTTTAGGCGCCAATATGAGACAAGGAACAAAATGAGAAAGATGGAGCAATTGGCTGAATTATCAGATGTTAATGCTAATAAACACAGAATGTCTTGCACACATGAGGTTAATGAATTGCAGGACATTGATACGTCTAAAATTACATCTGGTAAACTCTTTAAAGCATTTACATTTCTTTTATATATATATATATATATATATTTCTTTATTTTCTTTTCTAAAATAGTGAATTTGATAAATTTAGGTGAAAATCAGTTGGAACCAAAATGTGAAGATATAGAAATTGTTACACATGAAACATTTAGGTTTTCGAAGGTATCTTCTGAAAGTAAGAGGGCAATCCATGCTGCTAGAAAGTACAACCCAAAATAACCATCTTTCATGGTCATGCTGTGTGCATCTAATTTCCTTGATTGTAGAGTGGTAAGCCTTTATCTAGGATATGTTCTTGAAGTTCTCCAGTTTTGCCTTTGAAATAAGCTTTCCTGTAATTATTGTCTTCTTCATTTCTCTTGTTTTCTTATTTATTTTTGCAGTCTGTGCCAGCGAGATTTTCTGGAAGGTATCTTGTTGGTGCTTCCACTCCCAAGTGTATAAAAGTTCAAGTTTGTGATGGAAGAGAGTTGACAGTTGGCATCCGAAAAAAATCTGGACGCCTGATGCTTGGAAAGGGATTTACTGCATTTTGCAGAGAAAATAGTCTGAAGCTTGGAGATTTTTGTGTATTTGAGCTGATAAATAACAATCCAGTGACAGTGATGAAAGCCTCTATTTTCCATGCAGTTTAAGATGATTGTCCTGAGAACTGATTGCTTAAGGTAAGAGCTACTTTGAACTGATTTACCTGAACTTTTTATTGATTCTTGTTGACAGTCATAGTTTGATAGTTTACTAATTCGGTTTTTTTTGAAATGGAATGTGTGGTCATGTTGTAACACCCTATTTCTTTACTATAAAAATATCTCATGTCTTTATTTAATATATTAATACAACTATATCATGATTAAACAAAGTCAACATATTATTTAAGCACATAAAAGATCTTAACACTTTTATTCTTATAATACATATGCGGTATATTTATAAATAAGTACAAAATATATCTCTTTAACTAAGTGTATGCTTATGATACAAGGAGAGAGAGAGTGAGAGTTCGGCTAGTGACCTTTGCTCTTTACTTTATTTATAATGCTATATGCTTCAAAATAATCACACTTCAAGCTTTGCTATCTGGAAAAAGAATTGCGATTTGGTGAGTCGCGACTCAATGAATATAAACATCAATTAAATTCTAAAGGTTTCTTTAACAAATAGCTCAAACATCTCACAAAATAAATACAAATTCAAATATTACATATGCATATGCTTTGTCTTCTTTTATTTGTTGTGACCTTGCAAGATAATACTGTACCTGGGTTCAAGTGACAAGTGACAATTAATTTTGCTAGCCAGCATATAACAAGTGATATCTTTTGATCATTAATATTTTTCAAGTGATTTGCAAGTATTAGTCAAGCTGGTCACAACATTCTCTTATATCCATATGCAAATGATCAAGTGTAATTGTATAGCAAGTAATTACTGCAATCATAAATTTATTAATTGTCATATATCCACATAGCAGAAATTTCACATTTATAATTACATAATCACACAATTGCACATTAGAATCCAATTGATGTATATACTCACCCCCTTAGATAACAAACACTTTACGGAAAATTTGTATCACCCTCTCGAGCTTCAGCAATATTTTGAGATCTTAAAATATGACATATATTTGATTAAAAATATATTTACAATGAATGTTTATGTTTAGTATACAATTAGGATATGTTCTTTATATGTGTAAGCCTAACATTTATGCATATTTATTTCTTGATAGTCAGCTTGACCTTATTAGACCTGAGAGTGCACACAACTCCAAATTACTTGATTCAATTTTTATAAAAAACTAGACATGTAGGGCTATAATATATCCAAAAATTAGCTCAATATATGCTCTGTACAATAAATGGTGAATTTTTGAATTTAGACATGTGCTTTGCACAGGAACAGTTTGAGCAGGTCTGATTCAATTTAGTATTTCTCAAGTTATACAAGTTCAATTGAAAAACCAATTTTTAAGAACTTTTTTAACACATAAAGTAACAACTTTCATGTTTTATGCTTCATCTAATTCAGCCTCTAAGGCCCTCATATTATTTGAGGAAAATCAGACTGCCTGCAGACATAGCAAGCAGAACCAGCTCCACTCCATGAACGGTTTCTCATTACACAAATATTATTTCACAAAACTTCATCACAGAGTTTTATATAACATAGAAAGGAAAAAAAACTCATGCTTATCACTTTGTCTAATTCAATCTCTAACATCCTCAAAATAATTACTCAACATCAGGTAGCCTACTCGATGTCACGGGTCCTCATTTTAGCCCTAATATTTGACCCGTGTGGCCCCTAAACTTCCTCATGTTTAGGCCAGCCAAGCCTTATAAACCTGCCTCTGATATTAATACCGAATGTTCTCAATCTATAGTCTAGTGTTGACAAACCTAACCAACCTTGCATGTTCGCCACTAATGTTGTTCCCTGTATTCCCACATATGTTTAAGGCACATGCTTGTCTTATAGTTTGGATATGCATTCACCGTTCCCACATAATACTTGATCCCACATTTGCCGCACAATTCCCGCATATATCCGAATCCCACTTATGCCTCGTAATTCCCCTATATGCTAGCGCATAGCGCAAGCTACATAAGAACCTCGGGCGTAGGAGAACACGCACTATGAGCACCTCGGCCTCGTAGTGTCCATAGAGCTTCTTCTCTATGGAGACACCGAATTCCTCTTTCCTGAACTCGATGCCCGTCGCCTAGTTTCTCACCTAGAGAGCTTACTTAAGGCTGTGTTGTTGAACCATGCACACAAGCCTCGAGGATGGTGGAGAGCTTACACCTGATGTACCCCCTAAAGAGCATAAGGAGCACCTTAAAGGTTACTAGGAGGAGACATCATAATGTTCCACCCATCACACCTTCATAAATTACCAAAGTGCCCTTCAATATACTTTTCCCTTCATGTACATCCTCATTCGGCCATATTATACTTTTCTTGTTCATCCATGCCCTTAAAATTGGTTAAGGACTCTAAGGGTGCATTAGCCCTAGGGCTCCTTTCGTCGCCCCGTTACACTCGACTGCTACCCGAACCAGTCCCAAATGAACTTCCATAGAATTTCACACACTTGTTATTTCACAAAACCTTTTTACAGACATGAATATCAGGCATAAATCTACAAGTTTTATGTTTTGTGTTTCTCTTAATTCTTCTTCTATGACCACAAAAATTAGAGTACAATCTTCAGCTAAAAACCAGAATTTTCAGCATGAAGAACCATATTTATCTTCTACATCAATTAACCCAGTTTCCTTTTTAATTCATCTTCAATTAACCTATTTTTCCTTTTAATTCCTTCTAATTATCATGATAAACATATGAAGAAGGAATAATCACATAAGAAATTAAGATAAAATCACTTACCTTAGTCAAAATTAGGAACCCTAAAATTTTTCTCTTTTTTTTTCCACAATTTCAGCCCCCTTTTCCCCTTTTATTTGCTTATTTATTTTAATTAATTTATTTATTTAATGTTAAGAGACAGATGGAAGGTTTTAAGAGATATATGCAAGGTGGACAAGTGGAATTTTCTAATCTTTTCCCACCTTTCACAAATATCCACTACTTAATATATTATTATTATTATCATTTTCATTATCATTATCATTATCATTATTATTATTTCTAGAAAATAAATCACTTAAGTCATCTAATGTCATATTCTACATTTTTGTAAATATGATATGTAATTCATGTGAAATGCACGTGTTAAAATGAGAGACATTTATGATGCATATGTTCATATAATATTAATCATGGATAAAAATAGGGATGTTACACATGACATACTGCTGATGAAACTTAATACAGATGAATATAGAACTCTTGATATATTGCCTGTCATTGAATTACTTGTCTTGTACAATCAACTTACGTAATACATTCACTGTTATTTGTATGATTTTGCTTTTTGTGCAGATCATTGAAGGCACACAAGCTCACAATGGATATAAAGCTTCTATTGCACTATTGCAGGACACTGATGGATCCCCACGATTTCTCTTTTGCTTCTCGCAATGTGTAATAGGCAGTCTATAAAGTAATGCACTTCCATTTAGAAGAAGAATGTGTATAGCTTTTTGGTTTTTACTAATATATTATATGGTGAAGTAGGGATGCATGTAGTGAACTATCATGTCATGTTAAAGTACCATGTTTATGAGGGAAATTTCATATAATTATCAAATATTTCAGCATCTCCTTAGCTGATGGCTTAGATACAATAAATTTATATGACAAACTTGACACACAAGAATACCTGGTCTTAGTTGAGATGGACCATCTTCACCAGACATAAGAATAACATTTGCTGGAAATGAAAGGATTTGGTGGAAAGAAATTGAAAATGGATCATCATATTTCAATAGTCAAGACTCATTACTATTGTATCTCTATGGATTAAGAATCTGACTCCTCCAAGTCTATATCTGGATCCTGTTAACCTCTGTTGAGCCACCAAAATCTTTTTATCATCTGAACAAACTCCATTTTCTTGGGCACTTTTTTGTTTTAATGTCTCAATAGTACGAGACATTAGTTAGTCAAAACTAGTATGAGCTGTAGTAAAGCAGTCAAACAAATCAATTTTGGTTAGTTTTTGACTTAAAAAATTGTACCCTGTTGCTCCATATTGTCTGGTTTATCATATAGATAAAAAGGAAGTAGGACTACTGTATTTTGGTTCTGAAATTGGAACCAGATCAATTTTGCAGTCATGGTTTATCCTATAGATAAAAAGGAAGTAGGACTACTATATTTTGGTTCTGAAATTGGAACCAAATCAATTTTGCAGTCAAAGCTATCACTTTTTAGCTGGAACAGGAACATGTACATTTTAGGCAGTAGCTGTTTTATTTGCTTTATGAAAACCGGGGGTCTATTGCCAATTCTGGAACTGGGACAAAAAATATGTTTTTATGTTAAAACAGCTTCAGCTTCAGATTTTACATAAATTAAAAGCAAGGTTCTCTGGTTGAACAAAGAGAGAGAAAACCCTGAAATTTCTTTAGCTAGCAAAAGAATGGCTACCCTTTACCAGGCTACTTCTCCTCCTCAGGAAAAAAATCTTGCTTTCTTCAAAGTGATTTGTGATCTGACCATGCAAGAGAAGATTTTGGTGACTCTTTCTTTCTTCTTTCTTATTTCTTATACAGTTCTTTTTCTGTTTTTCCTTGGTTGTGAATCTTGGTTTTGTTTCTTGTTCCTCCTTTTTCTTCTTTGGTTGTTGTTTATGATTTGCTAGCCATGTTTTCGGTCCTTAAATTTTGCTCCTTGATAGGTTCTTTGATGTCTAAAGTTTGCTTCTTGATTGATTCTTGGATGTGTAAAGTTTGCAGCTTGATTGGTTCTTGGATGTATAAAATTTGCTTCTTGCTTGTTCAATGTCATAACATTGTCTGTGTCTTGCTTGAAGTGTCTTGCTTGAAAAGCTTTGTGAAAGGACTAATGAATTGGAATCAGAAGTCGTCTGAACTGAATTAGGGGTTTCAGGAAATGCAACAGTAGTGGAGGGCGGTTAATTAAAATTTGTTGCTGTTTGTTCTCTTTTAATTGTTTCTACAGAAGATATTATTTTGGTTTAGCTTTTATATGCTTTATTTTTAAGCACTAGTTTGTGCATATTTAGAAGATGATATTACAAAATGTAAATATGGAATTCAAAATTACACATTTCTAATGAATCGAAACCCCCTCAATAATGCAACTCTTTCATGGAAATTTCCAGGATGTAACCTTAACAACCACAATTAATGATAAAGTTTACAACCATGTATCATTTGGTCTCAAATCAAACTTTCTTGTTAGATTTCAATAGGCATCAAATCAGAAATTTATAATTAGTCAAAGCCATTACTATAAACAGCTAGCACTGCTTGCTTGCTTGCTTTTTGAGGGTTCACCTTCTTTCTTCTTTAGGAATCAGGACAAAAGAAAAAGAAAAAGAATGCTACTGAAATTGTACAACAAACACCTCCTCTGCTTATCAAAGAAAACAAAAAAGCACCCTTTCTCCGTCCATCAAGTAAAAGAAGAGCAGCAAGCAAACCCCTTAAGAGTTTCTTTAAATGGCAAAAGGAAAAAAAATGGCTGAAGAGAAGAATGTGAGATTTGGTTCAAGTCCTGCTCTTGAAGACCGACCCGTGCCATCTTTCTTCAAAGTAATTTTTGACTGAACTTTACAAGAAAAGAAAATGGTAGTAGCTCTTCCTTTCTTATACCTGCCTTTTTTTTTTTTCTTCTTGTAAATGCAATGAAACTTTGGCCTTTTGATCTTGATCTTGGCTGCTGTTGTTTTTGATTCTTGCTTTTTTTTATTATCCTCTTTTGGTCGTTTATGATCTGCTAACAGAAATCTGGAAAACAAGTTTCTAGTTTCTCAAAGCAAATCGAGAAAATGACCCTAGCCTTCAAAATCATTGAACTGAATTAGGGGTTTCAGGAAATGCAATGGTAGTGGAGGTAGGTTAATTAAAATTTGTTGCCATTTGTTCTCTTTTAATTGCTTCCACAGAAGACATTATTTTGGTTTAGCATTTATATGCTTTGTTTTTAGGCACTAGTTTGTGCAGATTTAGAAGATGATATTACAAAATGTAAATATGGAATTCAAAATTACACATTTCTGGTATTCTTATGAACACTATTGATTACTGACTATAGCTATCAACCAATCATTGTTCAGTATTCAGCATAAAATGTAGTTGTTGTACCCTTTTTTGTTACCATTGGATGTGATAACCGTGGTTCCATATTAACTAATTCTTGTGAAATTTATGGCTGGCTTTCTCTCTGTGAAATTAACCTGAGTTAAGCTACTACATCTGATGATCCTCAGTCTGCCACTTGGCCATTCCTCTGTACATTTGCTCAGACATATTGTGTGACAAACAAGTGCTGTAGCTTGTGTTGTAGCTTCATTACTTGTGTTTTAGCCAGCACTTCTTGTAGTTTCTGTTATCTTCTATGACTTAAACATGATGTTTGAGTTTTTGTGGTTATACTTATGGTTCATTTAGTTTGATGCATTTTGGACACTCATGTTTAAATAATTCTAAACAAACTTCATGAATTACTTGCAGAAGATTCCACTCATGTTTTCAAGGTATTATAGTAATGTTTTTTCAGATGAAGTCAATTTAGTAATGCCAAATGGTCGTATATGGAAAGTGGGAGTGACAAAATCAGGTGATCGGTTTCATTTTGATAAGAATTGGAGTAGATTTGTGGAGCATTATTCAATTCGTATAAAAAGCTGTCTACTATTTGACTTCAAGGGCTGCTTCACCTTCTTCGTGCGCATATTCAACCCCTCTGGTTGTGAGATTCACTACCCTTCCACTGTAACCACCAAAGAGTCTGAGCCTGAAAAGAGTGATGGATGTTCGGTTAATGTTAAGGGTAGAGCTAGGAAAATTGACTGTGTCCGTGGTGAATGTAGTAAGAGGCCTAAACAGAATCAAGCAACAGCCAAGCAATGTAAGTTAAGATTCAATCATGTACACTCTTAAAAGCATTTACATTTTTGTTGGTATTATAGCAATGTCAGTGCAGGTGAAGCTGAAAATAGAAAGAATGTGACACTGACATCTCCAAGCAAGGAAAGAGCCATTGTTGCGTGTAGAAAGTTCAAGACTGAAAGGCCTAGCTTCACATTGATCTTGCGACAGATGAATTTTCGCTATCAATTTGCTGTAAGTTTCATTGACGGACACCATTACCACTTGTATCAGCATTTCCTTCACAATAGATTAAACTGAGTAAAGTTGTTCTTTTATATAGTATGTGCCAGCTCATTCTGCTAGAGAGATTCTGAAGGAAGTCCCTGAGTGCATCAAGCTTCAGACTGTTGACGGAAGAGCATGGACTGTCAAAATCAATCAAAAAGTTAATAAGCGACTGACTCTAGGAAGTGGGTGGAATCTATTTTTAAAAGAGAACGATTTGAAGGAAGGTGATGCTTGTGTTTTTGAGCTTATAGAGAAGAATGTGTTCAGAGTCATTATATTTCGGGACTAGGAGTATCTATATATGTGTATCTACCTAGTCTTTGCCTTGGTTTTGTTGGCTTAATGAGTGTGACTGATCCTTGACAATACTTTGTTTTGTCTTTAAGTTGTATTAGTAAATATTATTGAAACTTGGGTATATTGCTTCCTTGATTGTCTTTCGTTTTCCCCATTTTTGTTCACAGTGCTCCCAAATCAAAACACATCAAAGCTATGTAAAGCAGATGTTAATGAAAATTGAATGCCATTGTTGCTGGAAGCTTTCATGTAATGGGTGCCCATATATGTAGTCTTGAATGACTATTTCATGACTTTAGCCTCAGAAAGATAGAAACTGTAAATAAAATGCACAAAAAGCCATCAACATAGGCTGAAACAAGATGTGGCCTGGACACTGTTGCTACTAGTACGGACAACATTTCATACGATATGTCGTTTAAGATACAACGACAGCTCGTCTATATTCAAATTTTTCTTCCTTTCCTTGCTTAAACGGACAACAAAATTCAGTTACGTTACTCAAGAAGTCACCATTAAAAACCCACCAAAATAAAACAGTTGAACATCACTGAACCACAA
This sequence comes from Mallotus repandus, assembly GCA_949671775.1. Lineage (NCBI taxonomy): Eukaryota > Viridiplantae > Streptophyta > Magnoliopsida > Malpighiales > Euphorbiaceae > Mallotus > Mallotus repandus. The sequence goes on along the minus strand of CATIWM010085488.1, from coordinate 9,078 downwards.
GCAAGCAAGAAAGAAAATATCTTAATGGCCCGTTTGGCTTCAAACCCTTTAAGCCTCCATAGATTCCGGCCATATTTTCATGCTTCATGTGGCTTTAACACCTCCTTCCAATTCCAAACCAAACCTCGCAAATTCCCAGCTGTGATAGTGGCCTGCCAAACGGAACCTAAACCCATTGAAACCTCTACTACTGTACTACTACCTTTCTTGTATTTTTCTTTTTTTTTCAATTGAAAGACTCACTCTTTTCAATTTCTGATGCTAAAGATTCAATCTTTTTTTCTGTTTTGGTTCATTTCAATGCAGGATAACGTTCTTGTTGAACCCAATTCGTCAATAAGCGATGCTAAAAATGAGGTTGAGGTTTCAAGCTCATCGCCTGTTTCTGGGTTGCCTGAATTTCCAAATAAAGATATAAATAAGCAAATAGCAGTTGTTTCTGTTCTTGCTGCTGTGGGTCTTTTCTTATCTGCAAGGTTGGATTTTGGTGTTTCCTTGAACGACCTTTCTGCTGCTGCTGTACCCTATGAAGAGGTTTTCACAATTCTACTCTGTTATTTTCTTGCTAGTTTTCTATGTTTTCGTTTTGAGTTCAATTTCATTGTGTCCGGAGGAGTCTGTAAATGCAAGAACTCAGTTTAATTGATTCTTATGTTTGGAGTTGTCATAGTTGCTAGAATTCAAATTTTTGTAGCTTGAGAACTATAGGGCATTTTGATGGCATTTTAAAAGAAATGAAATCATTGCCAGAAGTGGCATGATTATGCAAGGAATTTATTTGAAATGAATTCTTGTATATGGTTTTTTTTTTTTTTTTTTTTTTTTTGAGGAATGTCTTGTTTGAGAAAAAGAAATTTGCTGATTGTGTAGGCTCTCTCCAATGGGAAACCCACAGTCGTGGAGTTCTATGCTGATTGGTGTGAAGTATGTCGAGAGTTAGCTCCAGATGTTTACAAAGTTGAGCAGCAGTTTAAGTAACAACTTCAATTTTTCTCTTGTTATTTTTGTATTAATTCTTTTGGAAACCATACTTATTGGATCATTAATGGCCCTGTTTAGTTCTGTTGTTAATCTTCTTCTACTTTTCCTAATGGTATCTGCCTTTGTTTTGTTTAGGGATAAGGTAAATTTTGTTATGCTGAATGTTGATAACACAAAGTGGGAACAAGAGCTTGATGAGTTTGGTGTTGAGGGTATTCCACACTTCGCATTCCTGGACAAAGAAGGGAATGAAGAGGGTAATGTAGTTGGAAGATTTCCAAGGCAGTACCTTCTTGAGAATGTGGATGCTCTTGCACGTGGAGAAGCTAGCGTTCCTCATGCTCGTGTTGTTGGAAAATATTCTAGTGCTGAATCTAGGAAAGTGCACCAGGTTGTTGATCCTAGAACTCATGGATAGATGATATCCTCTGGTTGCAAAGTAACGCGACAGCTTTTCATTTGAGATATAGGTCGAAGGTAATAAATTTTCAACTTAAATGCTCATGGGATGTGACATGTTCTCTTTTATGTGCTAACCTGACTCAACTCAGAGTTATCAGGCTTCACCCTCATTTGAAGGGAATCTTGTATGAAATGAATTCTAGGAGTAATTTTTTTATCAATTTATAAAATTCTCAGCTTGCTGATGTATCTGCATAATCTTACTGGAGCATACTGATCTCAGGGAGCATAAGCACTTGATTGCAGTTTATTCCCATAAATGAAGAACTCGTGAAAATGGAGAGGGAGGAAATAGGTTTCAATTTCATTGATGAAATTTCTTGGAAGTTAACCATGCATTTGCTTTCTTTTTAGTCTTCAATTGAAGGTTACCATTCTTTGTACTTCAAATAAAATATGACTCTGCCAAAACAGTTTTATAGTATTGGATTGCCCTTCGTAATGTGATGCAGGCTGTACCATACTCCTAGTTAGATTTGAATGTTCTGTTTGGCCAATGAACCGAGCAAACAAGTTTCGCGCATATGTATTGCTTCTCTAAATTAGTAAAGATTTCAACATGGTGGAATGAATTGGACCTAATATTTGTGATTTCTTGCCTGCAGATTGAATACATAAGATCAAATTTGATATCCAATTGTTGCTCATTGCCTAAAAGTAATGGTTACCTCCAGCAAACTTATACTTGTCCATAGGTTAGTTTCTTAATTCTAGATTTCTTTCTGAAGAAACACCTATGTGTTGTATAACAATGAAGAATACATACGAAGTACTGAATGATACACATTTTTCTTACTAAAGTTGTAAATGGCTCGCGTATGACTTCTATGCCTCATACCTCCGGAAACAGTGATGGGTTTGTCATTATATATGCGTCTTATATAGCAGATAGACTTCTTAAAGTCAATGTGTAACAAAGAGAATAAGTCAAGAATGATGCATGGGACTGCATGTATGTCCTAAAGACTATTCACCTATTTTGACAGGTGAATCATGCCATCTTCCTTGGGAGAAATTTGATCTTTTGTTAATGTGCAAGTTCTATATGCAACCTCTTTGTGATTGATGTTCTTTACACTTACAGCAAAGATCATTGTTCATGCAACATCATTTTCAATGTCTGTTACAGCCTGGAACATTCTTTGATCATTTGATTTATCACCCAGTATCATTCCAGAAGAGATAATAATGTGACCGAAACTGAAATCAAACTGAAAGATTTTTCAAATATCAGCTTGAAAGATTGCATTTTTAGTTGCAACAGAGATCATTCTGTGGAGATGATGATCCAGCAATTGCACTTAAAAATGCAATGAATCCCTTCATTTCTTCCCTCTTTTAATGCAAATTTTGTTTAGGTAAAAATAACTTAAATTATTTCTCAACCAATTGATACATGATAACTGTTGTGGAATTCGGATTAATTTCCACCAATAATAAATTTACCTTGATAACTATTATCTAGGTGACTAGAGTGAAAACGATTGTACTAAAAATCACCCCAAGATAAAATTCCCAGGAAAGTGGTGGGGTCACACTGCCTCCTTAAAAACCACTCCTTAGACAGAATTTTATCAAGACAAGTAATTTTAATAGCACAATAATTAACAACAACTATACCCGACAATAGCTATTAAATAGACATAAAAAAGAACACCAAAATTTAACGAGGTTCGACCAATTATGCCTACCTCCTCGGACACTACTAAAATAATATTTCACTAATTAAGGAAATATTACAAAAGAGAGAGAAAAAGATTAATTGCCAATATATGAGAGAGGGCAATTTTTGGATGATTAATTAAGGGAGGAGAGAAGTCAATTTATAACCAAAAACTTTCCCCTCGTCTTAATAACTAAGCAATGTGGGATTGGCAATGTTGCCAAAAAACCAACAATAATAACTATGTCTCTTACCACAAAACTGCAGATCAGCGATTGTTGCCCCATCTCTCTCTTTCCTCTATTAAAAAAAAGAACTCTAACCACAGCTCAAAAATGCTCTCAACTGCAAACCCTGAAAACGCCGTCGCCTTAGAAACCACAGTTCACCTGAAAGAATCTCCACCTTCATTATCAGAGGAGGAGTACAAAACCACTAAAAAGGTAAAGATAAAAGAAGGACCAATTGAAAGCGGTAAAAATATGGTAGAGGAAGGGATATCAAAGACAAACTTTTAATGCTGAATGGACATAATGGAGATCTGAATATGAAGGATGCGGATGACTTTGAAGTTCTGGAGGACGATGTGCAAAAATGAAAAGAAAATGGAGTCTCAATCATAGAATTCTCATACAGAATTCATTACCTTATAGCAAAATCTCTCAAAAAATCAATTATAGTCAAATTACTAGGAAGGGGGATAGGCTATAAGGTTTTGTGCTCAAAACTTGAAAACCTGTGGAATCTGAATGGGGATATAGAGTTGTTGATCTGGATAATGATTATATCATGGTAAAATTTGAATATGAGGAGGATTACTCCTATGCCCTTCTTAATGGACCTTGGAAAATCTTTGGCCACTACCTCTTAGTCCAACCGTGGAATCCCTCATTCACCGCAGATGATAATGATCTATCGGTAGTGCCAGCATGGATTAGATTTGCAAGTCTTCCTCTACAATACTATAATAAGGGTTTCATTCGCTCCATTGCTTATTCGGTTAAACGACCTTTAAAGATCGATAGTAACTCCAAGGAAGGTCTAAGCTAAGGGGTCAATCTGCAAGAATAGTAGTAGAGTTAGATCTCAGGAAATCCCTCATGTCATACATCCAAATAGACGATAAGAAACAAGACATTTAATATGGAAGTCTTCCCGTCATCTGCTATAGTTGTGGGAGGTACGGACATAACTCTGAACTGTGTCTGTTCAGGCGAAAGGAAGCTACAGGGAAAGATGATAGGACCACTGATCAGCAACAAACCTCTATGCTGGAAACAAATTAGTCTCTAGAGCAGATCCCCTAAAAGAAAGAGTACGATGACACAGGCCTAGGGCCATGGATGCATGCTCCGACTAGAAACCAACGAGTTCCTAATAAGGAAAGAAATCCCAAAGACCTTAAATCAAGGAAATCAACTCAATCAACAAAGATAACGGGTCAAGGATTTTTTGTATTATCAAGTATGGCAAATGACGTTGACGAAGGAGGGAATAACACTAATTTGTAGGGATATCGGTATGCAAATTTGGCGTGTGCTGGACCTGAAAAATATTACTATAAGAGGAGCGAGAGAAAGGATAAAGGAATCATGGGCCAGGAAAGAACTTTGGATTCCAAGACGGATGTGGCAAATGGGCTTGTTAAAGGTTACCCAATTACAGAAAACACACACTTGAACACTCCAGCTGATAAAGAAAGGTCCAAGAAGAAAGTTGAAATTACGGTACAGGAAAATTCTAACCAATAACCACAGGCTAAGATGGGGCTCCCACCTTTTGAAACCATTATTACTGAAACATCCCTTAGCCCTTAAAATCATTCAGTGGTCTCTGGTATCTCTACTGACGCTGAAGCTGGCTCTTGGAAGAAGGGTAGGAAAAATAAACTGGCTTCTAACACAGACAAATGGTTTGATCTAAAAAAAGTAATCCACTTAAGAGGGAAGACAAAAATAAAGAGAACTTCTCTTAGAGCAGGCAGAAAAAATATCAATAACATTGATATTGATGACCTGCTAACCTCCACTCAACCTGCAAGAGATAATGATCCTGATGCAAACACAATTCCAGATGAAAGTCTGGATGCCTGATAAGTTTTTTCTATGCTCTCTTTTCTTATTTTTTCTTTTTTCTTTATGAATAACATATCTATTTTGAATTGCTGGGGTGCTGGCAGTATAGAGTTTAGGCGCACATTGCTATCCTATATTAAGCTATATAATCTCAACATTCTTATGGTTCTTGAACTAAGAAGAAGTGGGATTAAGGCTGACAATGTGATCCGCTCAACTAATTTCAACCACTCATTCAGAGTTGAAGCTATAGGCTTCTCCGGTGGCATATGGGTGCTATGGAGAGATCAATTCGATATTCAAATTTTAATTAGTAACAGACAATATGTTCATATGCAGGTTGTAGGTGGCGGGAACATTAACTTCCTCTTTACTGCTGTGTACGCAAGCCCAAACAATACTTTAAGGAAGACTCTATGGAACCATCTCTCTTCTAATGCCCAAATAATTCAAATTACCTGGGTCATTGGAGGAGACTTCAACGCTGTTTTAAGCACTTAAGAGAAATCAGGAGCTTCATCTCGATGGAATGGGGGTTGTAACAAATTTTGATCTTTGGTAAAGCAGCATAATCTTTGTGGTATGGGATACGTCGGGCTAAGATTTACATGGGGGCGAGGTCTAGTCCAGGACCGGTTAGATCGGTTCTTATGCAATGAGCCTTAGAAGGATGCTTATACAGGATCTTTCATCAAGCACCGAGCTAAATTGAACTCTGATCATCGGCCTCTTCTATTGGCTATCAATCAGAATCGTGAACATACCAATTCAAAACCCTTAAAATTTGTGGTCCCTTGGGTCATCCATCCAGAATGGAAGTAGTGGATCTCTTAACACTGGAGGAATAATCTTTCAGTTCAAAATAATCTTACCATCCTTCAAGAGGAGTTAAGCGACTGGAATAAGCAGATTTTTGGCAACATCTTCAATAATAAGAAACGTGTTCTAGCTCGTCTTAAGTGTACCCAACTTGCAAGGGAGGAGAAACACTCTGATAACCTTAGGAAATTAGAGTCTAAACTTATGGAGGGGTTCAACAGAATCATTCTCCAAGAAGAACTCTACTGGTGACCAAAATCTTCAATTTACTGGATCAACCTTGGAGACCGTAATTCCAATTATTTCCGTGCTAAATTTAAAACCCGACAGCACTTAAATAAGAATTTAGTCCTCAAACTTTATTTTGAAGATTGGTGTAGTGACCAGAATATTTTAAAAAATGACGGCATGCTATTCTTCAAGAACCTCTGTATAGAAGACAATCATCAAAGGACCCATTATCTAGTAACGGGGCACTTTCCGAGCCTTGAAGAGGGGGACCATCTCTCTCTCATAAAGAGTGTCAGCAAAGATAAGGTTCATAATGCTTTATTTGAGATGAATCCCTCAAAAGCTCCAAGAATTGATGGATTTCAAGCATTCTTCTATAAAAAACAATGGGATTTAATGGGTGATTCTCTTTTCAATATGACCAAAAACTTCTTAGAGAATGGAATGCTAGATTTAGCTATAAATCAGACCAACCTCTCATGAATAAGTTGGTGAACCCCCTTCAAGAAGTTTTGTCAAAGGTCACCATATCACTGACAATGTGATTATTGCTCAAGAGATCATTCACTCGATGGAGTCTAAAAAGGGCAAGATGGGTTATATGGTTGCCAACATTAATCTTGCTATGGCTTACGATAGACTTAGCTGGAATTTCATTCTTGGCACTCCTTTTGATATTAGCTTTCCCCATTTCTGCATTAATCTCATTATGAAATGCCTAACTACCTCTCCTATGTACATTTCGTGGAATGGACATCTATGTAACAAGTTTGATCCCTCAAGAAGCATTCAACATGGTGATCCAATGTCCCCTTATCTCTCCGTGCTTTGTATAGAGCAACTTACACACTATATTGATGTTGAAGTGAAGAAAGGGAATTGGGAGCCTTTCAAAATCATGGGTCGTGGTTCGATTATAAGCCATCTTTTTTTCGCAGACGACTTAGCCAACAAGAAGAATGCTTCCACAATCCATAAAAGTGCTAGAGAGGTTTTGTGATTCTCTGGGCATATGGTTAGCAAAGAAAAATATATGCTTTTCTTCTCCAGCAATACAGACACTTAGACCGTAAAGGAAATCTCTGATATTTAGCATTTTTCTGTTACGAATAACATGGGGAAGTATCTCGGCACTCTTATTATCCATGGGCGTAGAATGAGCAGCTCCTACAGTTACATTCTAGAAAAAATATCTAGCAGACTTGATAAATGGGAAGCCTCTAAGCATTCTTTGGCGGGCAGAGTCACCTTGTTAAAATCAGTCCTCTCAACAATTCCGAGTTACATAATGCAAACCCACTTACTCCCGATTAATATTTGCAATAAGATTGATGCAATTAATTGCAAATTCATTTAAGTCAGTAACAAAAAAGAAAGGAAGACTAGCTTAGTGACTTGGAAGCTGATTTTCCAACCTAAAGACTATGGGGGATTGGGCATTCGTGACACTAGGCTATGTAATATGGCTTTTGTTATGAAACTTGCATGGGAGATTATCACCAAGAAAGACAAATTATGGTCTGGTGTGTTAATATCCAAATATCTCTCGGGCGCTGTTCATAATGGCCCACCTGCAACTCAAAGGAATTATATGATCTGGCAAGGCATTCAGAAAGCTTGGCTAACCTCTAAAGAAGGGATTGGCTGTTGTAGAATTCAGGTTAATTTCCACCAATAATAAATTCACCTGGATAACTATTATCTAGGTGACTAGAGTGAAAACGATTGTACTAAAAATCACCCCAAGATAAAATTCCCAGGAAAGTGGTGGGGTCACAATACCTTCTTAAAAACCACTCCTTAGACAGAATTTTATCAAGACAAGTAATTTTAATAGCACAATAATTAACAACAACTATACCCGACAATAGCTATTTAAATAGACATAAAAGAGAAAACCAAAATTTAACGAGGTTCGGCCAATTATGCCTACGTCCTCGGACACTACCAAAATAATATTTCACTAATTGAGGAAATATTACAAAAGAGAGAGAAAGGGTACAAATAGCCTAAATATAGGAGAAGACTAATTTTGTGGGATATCTAAACCAAAGGGGGGGAGGAGTCTTTTATAGGCTTAAGACTCCTCCCAATTTTTCTTATTCCCGATGTGGGATTCCCATTTTGCTAAAAAACAACAGAAACGAGGTCAGGATATGTACAGTGGAGCCATAGTAGAAGGAGAAGAGTTCCGCAACTACACACCTGAGGAAAGGATGGAGAAAGTTGAAAAAATATGTGTGATGGCAAGATCTTCTCCTTTTGACAAACTCCTCATGATGCAGTGCCTCAAACAAAAAGGCCAAGTTGTGGCAGTTACTGGTGATGGCACCAATGATGCACCAGCACTGAAAGAGGCAGATATTGGATTGTCTATGGGGATCCAGGGCACTGAAGTTGCCAAGGAAAGTTCAGATAGTGTCATTTTGGATGACAATTTTGCTTCGGTAGCCACAGTTTTGAGGTGGGGAAGATGTGTCTACAACAGCATACAGAAATTCATTCAATTCCAGCTCACTGTCAATGTTGCTGCGCTTGTGATCAATTTCGTAGCAGCAGTTTCAGCCGGTGAAGTTGCGTTGACAGCGGTCCAGCTACTATGGGTGAATCTGATCATGGACACACTTGGTGCTCTGGCTCTTGCTACAGAACAACCCACAAAAGAGCTGATGGATAAAAAACCTGTGGGCGGAACTGAGCCTCTCATCACCAACATAATGTGGAGAAACCTACTAGCTCAAGCCTTATATCAGATAGCTGTCCTCTTGACGCTACAATTCAAGGGGGAATCCATATTTGGTGTGACTGAGAAGGTGAATGACAGCTTGATCTTCAATACTTTTGTCC
>CATIWM010085409.1:0-12243 GCA_949671775.1 Mallotus repandus | reverse complement strand
CAGCCTTCCGCAGTCTCTGAACAGAGAAAGTTTGGAAGTCAGGTACGGAATTAATATTCTTGATCTTTTTGGTCTGTATTGTAGACTGCTGATGCATCAACCTCTTTTCAGGACATCAGGGAATCCATGTCTTTCCTTCTCCACATTGTCGTGCAATGACGTTTCATCTAATCCATCTATCGAGACTCCACAGGTTACAATCTTCACCAAGAAAAGGCCTAAAAAAACTAACCATATGGCGATAGTACTTGGTGCGGCTGGGGGAAGCATATTTGCTCTTCTTGTCATTTCTGTTGCAGTATTCTTATACACAAAGAAGGAAAGTACTGAAGTCACATACACAGATAGTAAGGACTAGTCGCATTGCATTACTAATGTATGCAAGTTACTTATCAGCTTATACTTATTTTGAGACATCTTTGTTCATCACGGACTGAAACAGATATGAGAAACTGGAATGCAGCAAGAATCTTTTCCTACAAAGATATAAAAGTAGCAACAAACAACTTTAAAGAGTTATTGGCCGTGGTAGTTTCGGATCTGTTTATCTTGGAAAGCTTTCAGATGGCAAACTGGTAGCTGTGAAAGTGTGGTTTGATAGAACTCAACTTTGAGCTAATTCTTTTATTAATGAAGTTTATCTTTTGATACCCTTTACCGCTTTACTTGCAAGAATATAGGTTCAGTCATCTTTAAGCTAAATTAAATTCTAGAGTTGCCTTATTTTCATTGCCTTGGATCGTTAGGTGTATCTGTTGTCACAAATCCGTCAACAGAATCTTGTGGGTTTGGAAGGATTTTGTTATGAGTGAAAGCAGCAAACACTGGTCTATGAGTATCTACCTGGTGGATCTCTAGCTGATCACCTTTATGGTATGTTATGGACCCATATAACTTCTTTATTTTTCTTCCAGTTGAATATTTTTTGAGGCTTTTGTTTTATGTTCCTGACAATTTCCCATTTTATCATCTTCAAGGTACCAACAGTCGGAAGGTTTGTTTAAGTTGGGTTCGTGGACTGAAAATTGCTGTTGATTCTGCTAAAGGTACGTGTGTACATAGTGTTTATGCCCCTCCAAGTAAAGGTTACAATGCAGTAAGAGATATCAAGTAGTGTCCTTGAGTTCTTAACCATCAGCAGAACATTTCTTATCATAGCTTTGCCATCACTAAGAGATCAAAGTGTGATATGATTTTCATTGCCATTAAAGGATTGGACTATCTGCACAATGGAAGTGAACCACGAATTATACACTGTGATGTGAAAGCAGCAATATTTTAATGGACAAGGATATGAATGCCAAGGTCTGTGACTTTGGTCTTTCTTAGCAAGTGATGCTGGCAGATCCAAGCCATGTCACAACTGTTGTCAAAGGCACTGCTGGCTATCTTGATCCTGAGTAGGTTTTCTGCTATCTTCTCCTGTACCTTATTCTTGACAAATGATGGCACTCAATCAGGTTCATGTTTTGTTTCAGGTACTATTCTACCCAACAGCTTACTGAAAAAAGTGATGTCTACAGTTTTGGTGTTGTTCTTCTAGAGCTCATCTATGGGCAAGAACCATTGCGCCACTCAGGAACTCCAGATTCTTTCAATTTGGTGCTATGGGTAAAGAAAAGCTCTTTCCTTCACATCCACAGGATTATTGCATGTTTCTTCTTTTTTTTTTTTTTCCTATGACAATTAAAACAGTCCATATTGTTTTGTGTTGCAATGATCAACTGCAGGCCAAGCCCTACTTGCGGGCAGGTGCATTTGAAATAGTGGATGATTGCATAAAGGGAACTTTTGATGTGGAAAGCATGAGAAAGGCAGCCACAGTTGCAGCTAGGTCAGTGGAGAGAGATGCCTCACAGAGGCCTAATATTGCAGAGGTATTGGCAGAGCTGAAAGAAGCCTACAACATTCAGCTTGCTTACCTCGCAGCTCGTGACATGTTAATCTCTTCCTCATCAATACGAACGCAAACTGCTTGTTGTCAATGTCGAAGTTTTTGCCAAAATTGCAGCGCTTCCTGACAGATTGGTGCTTAGTAATTTGAAGAAAAAGAGCTTGTATGGATGATAATCTGTAAGTTATTTAGCTGAGGTATATCGGAGAGTGAAAAAGAATTGTATATACATATAGCTATTAAGGAAATTCTGATTTATGCTAATCACTTGCCAAAATTGAGTGCTTTTTGGAGACAACTCATATTAACTGCCTAAACCCCAAGCAGCAATTGTGATGGTGGTTGCAATTCTCCCAGTCTTTATTCTGTCTTCTTTTTCTGTTTCTTCATGTTCTCAACCTGAGGTCTAGCTTGATTACATTGAGTAGCAGAAAAGACAATATGTTGGCAATAGGTAGTTGCTCCAGCGGACACTAAATTCCACAGGTTGTGCACCAAATTTATTGTATCGACATTGGTATACAGGAACTTATGGGCAAGACTATGAATGTGGTTGCTGCAATATACAGTAATGTGATGGAATAAACATAAAATTTACGATTGGGAGAATTGCCTAGAATTTAGTCATAGTTGGAAAATGACAAGCAGATAATATAAAATTGGAACTCAGATGGAGAATTGCCTAGAATAAAACTGTTCTGTAAGTATTCAACGTAAATTTTAATGGCTAGCCTCTATGTAATCACCTAATAATTGCCATTAGGCAGATACTGTGATGGGAATAGTGGAGCACCTAAAAAAGATAAACCAAGCAAGGCAACAATCTGTCGCACAAAAGCGTATTACTGGTGCTCTGATATCATTTTGATGACCCTACACCCATATGCTGAAATGCACCTTTTATCACATGCAATCCAACTTGAGCCATCATGATTCTTGTCACAATGAATCATCTTCAATTTGAAGTACCTGGTAACCTTTCTTTTTCTCCAGGACATACACTTTTTAATAAATCTACAACTTCCTCCCAAAAGGAAAATACAAAATGCAACTTTATATCTAGCGGACAAAGCAAAAGTGTAAAAAAAGAAAACTATGGGATGGTTTTCAACAGGCATTGCAAAACCATCCAAGATATGAATAGCTGAAATAGTGCTGTACATATAAATTGATGTTTTCTATTGTTGGCCAAATCTGCGACAAATTCAAGTGAAACTAAGTAGAGTTGCGGCCTCGCAAATAAAGGAATAATGCTGTTAAAGCTGCCGCAGCATATGGAAATACAGTCCAAATGCCCTGTATGATTTACTTTAGATGTTAGATATTGGCATTTCATAAAGTCAGAAGCCAATGCGAGGGAGTTTTATTTACCACTGCTGTGGCCACGGCAGCGAGGGCAACCACAGGACGTTCTCTCAGCAGAAATCCAATCCCCAGCTGGGTTCAATCCAGAAAACAAGCAGCATTAGTGGTGATGCAAACTAGGTTTATCTAACAAACAAAACCCCCAACAATCTATTGATATCCACACCTGAGATCGTCCAAGAAACAAGTCAGGTGGATTTTAGTTATAAATTCTATGAAATTTTAGTTTCCTATCCATAAATGCAGTAATTCTCCTACATAGTGACTAATTAGACATTACCACATTGGAACTAGAGGCCATTCATTCCTGATTGACTGTGAATTGAGTGTTGGGAGATTTATTCTTTACTTTTTATTTTTATCTTTTTTTATCACATTAGAAGTAGGGCCTATCACGCACTCAATTAATTTTTTTTCCTTCTGTATCTTAAAATAATAAATAACATGCTATAGATCTTTATGTGCATGCAATGCTGCCTCTTTCTTTTATTCCAAAGTCAGCAATCTTATTTATCCAAACTCTGAAGGTTCTTTTAGGTAGATATAATGCAAGGACCATATGGTATATGGCGAATGCAGATAACATTTTAAACATGACACATATGAAAACATGTTTTCCTTTGGCACTGCACATACAAACAAGAAGTTTTCCTTTGAAACTAGACAGACCTGTAGTGGAAGGGTGATCAAGCAACCACAGCAAACTCCAGCAAAGAAAAACTCTGGAGATGTACCCTGCATTCACATAAGATATCACAGAGATAAAAACAAAAAAAACAAAAAAAAATCAGTTCTTCAACTAATCGATAAGAATATAACATTTACTAATATAATGTATAAACCTAAATTAACAATAAAAGTTCTGCTGTGATAAGGAATTTTGTTGCAGATGAATCATCATGATCATCAGCCAGAATTACCACATACTCTATTGGTCAGAACATATCATTCAACAGTTCAGATTTCTTATTATTTGCATACTGTTACTAATTCTCTGAATGTCTAACTTGAGCTGCTGATTATTAGTTGTTTAATTATTTATTTCTATGACAAGTGTGCTAGCTGAGAAAATGCAGGTTGGTTTCTTATTAAACATCTCTTTTTCAATAGACATGTTCTCTACTGATGGAAATTTTAATATTATCATATAAATGGTTGACAAAGCAAATGTCAATCATCACAAGCCCAGTCTTGCAAATGTCAATAATCAAGCAAATATCACAAATTCAGTCACTGCAAAGACCATAGATTGAACAACTAAAGTAGAAACCAACAATTGTCTAAACTGCAATAAGACCCAGCAGCTGGTCATGCATCAGTAATGTAATTAGTTATAAAGAGAATGAAACATTGACTTCCCAAGACAACAGTCTGTAAAGAAATGATGAACACTAACCAGTGCTCCTGCTACGAAACCAGTAGGATTTCTTACTCCAAGGGAAAACCGCTCAACTGCAGGTGCAATACACAAAAGCACAAGGAAAATCAATTTAAAGTTTGGATGGCGAAATCAGGCATGCTCAACAAAAATTTCTAAAACAATCAAATATGCTTACAGTTATCAAAGGGAATCAACAAATTCATGCCTTATAAAAGAATCTCAGTTGGCATAGGGTGATCTAAGTTCAGAAAGGGTTGGCAAAAGCTCTAAAAGAGCACTCGGGTTTATAAACATGAGCTTTAGTTGGGCGAGACAAACCAGAAGTAGGTAGAAAATATTGTCTTGAGACAACTGAATCAAAATGCAAGTGGATCGGAATGAACATTGGCTGATATTGGCAGCAATAACAAAGGATTTGACATATTAATTTCACAACTTTCCATCTGACCACAACATTATCCGATTCAAGTAGATTTGATGGCATTACAAAGAAGAAAGCATGTTAATTTCATGAATACATCAACTATGCAAATGCAACAGAGATCTAATAACTCACCAACACCTGCAAGATTGCCATATTTTTGCATTACACGTGCAATGCTCAGCACCTTTTCTTCACCAATGCCTAACTATAATCATCATCAATGTTAATCAAATGCAGAAATCATATCTTTAAAATAGAAAAGATATGATAGTTTTGAATGAATTAAACTTAAAAATTAATCCATATGTGTGCATTGACCAAGAAAAAGCATCTAGAACTATAACTATTTAAGAGCAGACCTTTGAGCATATATCATCAGTTGCCCCACTTTCTCTGAAAAGCTTCCCTAGGTAAAACGGTATCATATCACTGACACAGACTCCCCTGAAGATTCACATTGCCACATGTGATTTAAAATGAACTTATTTATTGAAAATTCAGAACAATGGTTTAAAATTATTTGGGACAAGGAATGAGTTTTAAGGTGCAATCTTCACAAGCCCTCTAAAACTCTTGAGTGTAAGCTTGTTAATGTAGAGAAATCTAAAATTTACCACACAGCAAAGTTGTTACTAACCAGTACACCCACAAAACCGTGGACATAATGTATGGAGCATTTGAAGAGAAAGATCCAACCAAAGATTGCCATGTTCCATCCAGAGTCAGCATCCGTGACAAAGATATGCCAACCTAAATCATATCCAAGGAAATTTCCAAGAGTCTTAAGCTGGTACTTAACTTAGAACTTAACAAAACTTGAAGAGCTAAAGTAAAACGGTCGAGTTAGCAAAACAGAAGTACCGGTATCAAGGACAGACCCAAACATTTAAAGCCTCTTCACTGATAAATAATCCACAACCAGCAGCCATGAGCAACCAAAAATATATCCACCTAAAAAAGAGTAGTACCATTTAACAGAATACACACAAAGAGGCAAAGTCATGTAGCTCTTTGTTTTTGTAGCTACCCAATAACACATTAAAGATACTTAATTGAACCCAACATTTGTTTTAACAAACTGGAATCAGAATGGCTAATATTACCCTGGTGCATACTCAGGAAGTATGATTCTATATCCAAAAGCCTTGAAACTGAAACCAAGAGGAGCTGAAGCCATAACAGAAGATGATGTTTCAGGCAGACATTGAACTCCAAAAAATGAACCAGCTGCAACACTAGACTGATTCTTGAAACCAATAGACGCAACTGTAACTATCGCAGCTATGCCCACAGCAATCGCTAATATGACTAGAAACGAATTTCCTGAAGATGAGCTTGTACTGTTGTTTCTTTGATTCCTAAACATCTCATTTGCAGCAGCACCGCTATTCTCTCCATCAAAACCATCAGCACCTTTGCCCTCGAAGGCTCTTATCCTGTTTTTACAACACAGTAGACATTAAAAGCTTGAAGAAAATGAAAAATTCCAGAAACACAGAGGTTGAGAGTCTTACCTGAGAAGTGATGTTCTAAAGAAGTGAGAAGCTGAAAATACTATTGAGTGGTGTGGTAAGGGCAATGCACTGCATGTGTGACTTAATGGCCGTCGACTGAAGGATTTAGGTAGTGGTGCTGGTGCCAGTGCGTGTGTTAAAATCGAGGTTGGAGCCATTTTGTTCATGGAGATGTGGGGATTTTGGAAAGAGCAGGGACTACACTACGAGCAACGTAAGTTGTGAAATAGGCAAGTTTTTATGTGAGGATAGTTTTGGCTCCATGTGGCTTGTTGTGGATGGTACTCGCGGAATATAATAGAAGATAAAAGAATTGTTGTGTGGCTTTGAAATTACGGATTGTTCTGCATACTTTTGAACGCTTTCAAAAAATATGGGGATATTTTAGTAATTTTACGGATGTATTATCCAATCTTTTTAAAACCTAATTACCTAAAAAATTATAACTTTTACAAAAGGCAACATACTATTAATTCTTTAACAAAAATACTTTGCGGTTGATTTTAATGCTGACGTGGCATCGGAGTTATCTATCGTGGCACAGAATATTTAAAAACCAAAAAAATTTTACTAACTCATTATGGCCTAATTATTTAAAAAATTCTGAATTTTTACATTTTTAACAATTTTAGCACATTTTGTTAAATTTTTAAAAAATTGATATCGTACTATTAGTTTTTTAACAAAAACACTTTCCGATTAGTTTTAATGGCTTTTTTAGCTGACGTAGCGCTGGAGTTGTTTGAAATGGAATTAAATACTTAAAAACCAAACAAATAGAATTAAATTATACAACAGTACTACATAATAAATCAAACAAATTATAGAAGAAAAACTGAGATTTTTGGAATCAAACAGCAACAATACTGAGCAAAAACAGAGATAATAGAATATATAAAAATAGAGACAATAAAACAATAGTTTTTTTTTATTACATGAAAACCAACAATGAAATATTTTAAATATTATATAATATATCAATAATTATTCTAATTTGATTTTCCCATTAACTAAGCAATTAAACATTAGGTAAGTTATTACTATGCTCTCGAATCTGTAGTTTTTATAGGCAGAATACTAGCAACAGCGTGGAATTATTAGAGAATTAATAACAAAAGTATAAAATTAATTGCATGACTCAATTCATTTTTCTGCAATTAGTCCTGATATGGTCATTTGTGCTTGTAAGTGGGCCAAGGTTTCCCATCTTGACCATTCCTTAACAAAATCTATACTGAAAGCGGTTGAATTTGAGGTATAAAATTTGACCTGAGAATCAGTAGAGCTCACGACTAAATCTCAGCCACCCACAAGCCATCAGTTGTCGGAGACAAGTGCCTAAGTTGGCGACTTGTCATTGAAGAAAATAATCTTGTTGGACAAGAATTAGCTTCAGTGGCACGTGCCACGTCAGCTAAAAGCCACTAAAACTAACTGAAAAATATTTTTGTTAAAAAACTAATAGTACGATACCGTTTTTTAAAAACTTAAAAAGAATGTGCTAAAATTGTTAAAAGTATAAAAGTTCAGGATTTTTTAAGTAATTAGGCTATGATGAATCAACTAAATTTTTTTGGTTTTTAAATATCCAGTGTCACGTCAGATTGTTCTGGTGTCATGTCAGCTCTAAAACCAACCATAAAGTGTTTTTGTTAAAAAAATAATATTACAATACCATTTTTCAAAAACTTCAAAGAATGTGCTAAAATTGTTAAAAGTGTAAAAGTTCAGAATTTTTTAGGTAATTAGGCATTTTTTTTAATTAGTTCTTTTTTTTGTAGTTTAGTAGCGCAGATGATGAATATTATAAGGTGAGGTCATAGTTTGATCTCTCACTCCTCTCTTAATCTCCAGTTGTTCCAAAAAACACAAAGAGATACCAACAACTATTAGGATCAAAATAATAGAGAATTGTCTTATTTAAATAATGTTTCAAATTCAAATGATAGTATATGCACCATTGTAATTCAATTTAAATCAAATTGAATTAATTAGAATTTAATGATAATTGATTGATGGAAAATTTTTACGGCTTTTAAATTCTACTAGAAAAAATTAATCAAAATTAAATGAACAATCATGTCAAATTAGTTATTCATAAACTTTTTATCATTTTTATAATTTTATTAAAAAACTAAAATAGACTAAAATTTCAAAATAATCAAAATTATGTGGCTATTGGAGAACATCAAATAAAAAAATTGAAATCTTTATTGATTACTAGATTATTTATATTTTAAGGATAAGTAAAAAAGTATTATGTAGAATAGGGTTGTGCACGGGTCGTAGCAGTTTGGAGAATGCAAATTTTTCGAACCCGATTTAAAAGTCAGAGAATTCAAAAATAAATTATTCGGACCCAACTCTAAAAATTTAAATTTTCACTCCGAATTACTCCAAAATATTCAAAGCAAATGTAGATTTTAAAATGGTTCAGAATGAAATTAAAATTCAGAAATTTGTATTAACTTTTTAATTTATATATTTAAAATCAATACTTAACAACTTCATAATAAAGAACTATATATATATATATATATAACAATTGTATCATATTTATAAATTTTATTTTGAGTTTTATTTTAATATTTATATTTTAATAATTTTATAATTTGCACATATAAAATAAGAATGATTGTAAATTTTACTATAAAAATTTTATTTTATGATTTAAACATATATTAAAAATTAACTATAAAAAGATTTAGTTGATGAGTGTATTTATTTTATTTTAATTAAATAATTAATTAAAATTTAAAACGCCAAATATTATACATTAAATTTTAATAATAAATTATTTAAAAATAATTAATTATTAAAATGGTACGAAATTTTACTTGTAACATATAATTATAGATTTCTATTATTATCAAGTATTGATTATCAACTTTATGTGTGTATGCATGTATATATATATATTATTGGTTTCGATTTCGGTTCTGTGTAATTTGGGATAGTTCAATTTGGAGAAAGTCAAACGGTCAATGAAAATTTTTAGTTTGATTTTTCAAAATAATTCGGGTTCTCCGGAACCCGTGCATAACCCTAATATAGACTAAAAAAATTCATATAGTTAGATTTTTTTTAATTGTTAGATGGTAATTTTTTAATATTTAAGAATATATAATTTTATTTTACTTATATTTTAGTTATCTGTTAATTAAAATACATTTTTAATAATCTAGTAGAAATTTTGATTAAGACTAACACTGTCATAATTTTTTAATTAATTGATTTTGATTAATTTTAAATTTGCAAAAAAAAAAAGTTAACTTCAGTTTCAAAAAATTAAAATTTGTTTGTAGCAATGTTGTACAGTTTTAATTTAACTATTTACATCATTCTAATGATGGACAGAATATTTATATAAAAAAAAAACTATAATTATTTTAAATTATATCCAATTGCAATATGCATATATAAAACATGAAATATACCATTTTGTAATGTAGACGAAAATCTATATTATAATGATTATATTTATTTAGTTGGGTACTAATATAGTTTTGCACTAAAAAAATTATTACTTTTACTTTCTATTAATTAGAATTTATATAATCATATGATTAAATTAATTAAATTACCAATTTAATTTCATTGAATGTTGTAACAATGAACTTTTTCCTATTAAAAATAAGTCTAATATCTAAAAAGATTATTAATTTCATCCATCAATTCTGTATAAAATATATTTTTTTTCTATTAAATACTATCAATCTTGTCTCCTATAGAGTCTACAGACTAAAAATATGTCAGTAACTCCTTTGTTGATGATACTAAAAAAAAATTTACTTATCATCCTTTAGAAGTGCAACTACGTACAAGTCTGAATGTGTGTGGTATTTAAAAAAGGCCTCTTCTTTCACACCTAGGCTTTATTATATTGGTCTATCATACACCTTAATTTTATTTTTTTCAATTACACATATGAACTTCTATTTTTAACTCATTTAACTCCTAAAATTAATATTTTTATTCCATTGAGCTCATAATTTAATAGGTGGACAAGAAGGTGAAATACACACCTTCTTGAGCATGTAAGTAGAAAAAAAGTTGCTGACACATATATAATTATATTTAAATAAAAAAAAGTAAATAAAAATTTGCAATTAAATCCCTAAATTTTTTCTTGGACATTTTATCAAACAAATGGTGAGCAGATTTGCCTTCTTACATTCCTTACAGCTTGGTTGTTAAATTCATATCTGCCTTCTGCAAACTTAAAAAACTCCATTTAATCATCCTCATACAACTCTCTTCTTGTGTCACCACCATCATCAGCATTCGTTTCAGCTCAACAATCACCTTACATATCACTGAGGGCCACATGTATGATCCTAAAACCCCAAGAAAGCACAACTCCACCAGAGAGTCCAACACCAGTCACCCACCCATCACCACTAGTCTCATCATACAGGGGTTCACAATCTGATGACATACCAAGTAGCTCCTACACTCGGGGTTCAGACCAATATGAATATTCTGATGATTTAGCAGATGCAAAGCTCAAGTATGTAACCTGTGGAGCAGTTCAAGATCCTGCTCCTCCACGCATCTCCTTCTCATTTCCTGTGCCTCGCATATCCTTTAAAGGTCTAGTCTCGCCAGCTTCCAATGCCAAACTCAGCTATGATGTTTACATTGGATTTCATGGCCAGATTCTTAATCTTGTTCGATTTTGTAAATGGCTTAAATCTAAGTTGGAGCTTCAGGGAATCGCTTGTTTTGTTACTGATAGAGCCAAGTACTGTGATCAGAGTTAAGAGATTGCAGATAAAGTTATTTGCTCAATCACTTACGGAGTTATGGTGGTGACAAACTCTAGCTTTCGTAACCATTTTAGCTTAGAGGAGGTTAGATTCTTTGCACAAAAGAAGAACTTGATCCCACCTTTCTTCGGCACTGGACTTGCTAAAATCATGGGGCTTCTTTACTACAATTCAATCGACAAAGAGCGAAAAGAAGCAATTGATGGACTTTTGAACTCTTATGAGTTAAAGTTGGAAGCTAATGAGGGTAATTGGAGAAGTTGTGTAACTAAAGTTACCAGTATATTAAGAGCTAAACTAGGAAGAAAAAGTGTGGCTGACAATGATGCAGCAGAAGGATTCGAGAAGCTTCCATTCCCACAAAAAAGATTGCTTGTTGGTAGAGAGAAGGAGGTTGCGAATATTGAAACAACCGTATTTGGATACGGGGATGATCTTGAACAAAAATGTTCAGAGACATACCATATTTACTTATTATTAGGGGTGTAAACGAACAGAGCCGCTCGCGAGCAGCTCGAAGTTCGGCTCATTAAAAGCTCGTTCAAGCTCGTTTGTTAAGTTAAACGAGCAGAGCCCGAACATAATTTTGAGGCTCGAAAGATAAACGAACAGAGCTCAAACACCTTAAAGCTCACGAACAAGTTCGTTAATATGTTCGTGAGCCACCTCGCGAACAGGCTCGTTTATGATGTTCATGAACAGGCTCGTGAACAAGCTCGCGAACGGGCTCGTTTAGAATGTTCGTGAGCAGGCTTGCAAACGGGCTCGTTTAGAATGTTCGTGAACAAGCTCGCGAGCGGGCTCGTTTAGGATGTTTGTGAACAAGCTCGTTCAGTAAACAAATTATATAATGTTGATGTATATTAGTATGAATGTTAAGTAAATATAATTAAAAA
>CATIWM010085385.1:0-31916 GCA_949671775.1 Mallotus repandus | reverse complement strand
ATAAAACTATTTACACATATAAATTAGTTAAAAAGTGTTTAAAAATATATTTTTAATAAGTTTAAGTTTCAAAATAAGATGAGTTAACTAAGTATGACGGGTGAACTGAATATTTATTAAGCAAAATAAATACTATTGCTCGGCGTTTTCAATAATTTATTGGAATAAAATAAATTTAATTTTTATGAATATGATTAGAGAGAAAGTTGACATTCTATATGTAGCAGAACGTAAGAATTTTATACCATAAATATTTTTTCACTCTTTAGGTGACAATTAATGTAAGGTGCATTTCTTAGTATTTAAGGCATTACAATTTGTACAATGAATCATAAATTGATAAAAAATTGTAATTTTTTTCATTTATCAAGTATAATTTGGGGATGGGAAGGAGGAGTGGACTCGGTACTGCAATATCTAAAAGTTTTTGTCATTAGATTAAAACAATGCAGGCTTGAGAGATCAAATTAGTACAATATAAATAAAATATATCATAGTTCTCGAGTAGTCCAAGTAGTAAAGGCGTGGACATTTTATTGAAAAGAATAAGAATCAAATATCTACTTTCTCTTTTTTTCTTTGTGGTGTTGAAAATTATCAATCTCTATTAATTATTAAAAAAATAAAATATATTATAGTTGATAGTCTTATAACACTCTACAAATAAAATCTATAAATATTAAAATATAGTTTATTATAAATTTAGCAACATTTTATTTACAGTAAAATTTCAAACCTCCCTTAAAAATTGAATTAGCTACCAATTCACATCAACCAAATAAAAAAAGTTATCAAAAGTAGAATAATAAAAATATAAAAAAAATACACAAAAATAATATGATTTTACATTTTAATTAATAAAAGTATATTATCCTTATTATTATTATTATTATTATTACAAATTAAAATAGATATTTTATAATATAGTATATAAAGAAAGAAATCAGCAAGCCACGCGCAATTAACAGATAACAGCGGCACCCACCAAACTGAAACGCAGCAGTTGCTTTACATGCTTGCTTGCTTGCACGATCTCTCTCTCACCCAAAACCCGCTCCACACTATACATATGAATTCGATTTTATTAGTGAAACTGAAACAAACTATATTCCTTTGCTCTAGCTTTTTATCTTCTTCCTTAGCTTTCTGGTAAAGCACAAACCTTTTTCTTTTGCCTTGGAGTTTTAGCACAAGCGAAAGGTAACACGGTTACAGCTTCCGGCTTTTGCTATTAAAGCTATCTCTTTTATGACTAATTTGATGTGGGTTTTTGTTTTCCGCAAATGGGTTCTCTTGTAAATGGGATTTTGGTGATGGGGGGTTTTTAAGCGAACTGACTGTTTTTGGTGCGTTTTTTTTTTCAGTTCTTATTTGTTCATTTTATTTTCTTGATTGCAGTGAATTGGTTTTGGCTTGAATATGTGTATGGGGGAAGGTATCTGGGTTGTTCTTTGTTTTCAATTTGATGACTTGGGTTTATGAGGAATAATGCATGATTGATGCCGGATTAAGATTTAAGAGCTTAGTCTGAGTTGATTTCTACTGTTGTATTTTTATGTTGTAGGCATGCTGAGTTTTATGTGATTCGTAATTTAAATAAAAATCTTGTCTTATGCTAATGCATATGGCGATGAATGGCTGAGAGTTCATACTGTTTTGAGGACATTTTTCGTTGTTCTTTACTGTGTGACTGTATTTATTAGTCCTGATAGGATTTTGTGAAATTTGTGCTTCAGATTCTTGGTAGATGACCTGCTCATAGTTGTAGAATGTAGAAATTGATATGCTAAAATTAAGTTTATTTGCTGTATAGAATTAGCAGGATATTAGGTTATGGGTTGCCATAAGTTTCCATTTGACTTTTTATTTATTTATGTATTTTGCTTTCCCATTGTCCATTCATTGGACTGCAGACATTTCCGAAGTTTATTTTTTTATTTTTTTATTTTTTTTATTTTGGTTTCTGTTTGATCCAATCCACAGAAAACTGATGCTGCTATACTTTACCCTTCAAGTGGCAAAAACCACTATACTGTATTTATCAAATTTTTTAATAACAGTGTGGATTTGATGTGTCTTGAAAACAAAAAATCAAATCATCTTAAATTATTGCTGAGCTTTAATATTGTTGTAATCCAGAAGATATATTAGGTTTGGTAAGTGTGCAATTCTTTTGATCTATTTTTTTGTCTTTAACGTTGTACAAAATTGTTGTACTTTCATTTTGTTTCCTTTCTCGCCAGATTTGTGAGAACTTTTGCTTTTGTAATTGAAGACACTACCAGTATTCATTGTGTACCATGCATATGTATTCATATTGGTCTCCATATGGAAGTTATTTTCTTTCCAGGCTGAGAATTGGAATTCGTTCCACTGGGAAGTTGTCTTGATATTAACATGTGTTTCTGAATTTCTGATTTCTTATTATTTATACATAGTTTTCAGGGTTGTTTATTCCATTCTTTGATTCTGTTCATCTTGCACCAACTCAATGGCTGAGCAGAGCATCAGTGTACCAGTGACTCCTAAATCAACCGACTCAGATGCAAATAATTCAAGAAGAAATTCCATGGGAAAGGCTGCTTCAATGAGTGATGAAAAGATTCTTCCTCACTATCTCCGAGCTTCTACTGGTTCCTGTCATGATTTCTGTAAATTTGGGAGGAAACATGCATTTGAAGAGAAGACAGGGCGTTCATTTCTTAGAAGGAACACAAAGAAACCACCTGATGAACATAGTTACATGGAGTTTCAGCCAGAGAGGAATAGAACATCAAAGGTGACACACAAGCAAAGTTCGAGTTCCAAAACCCCTGCAGATAGTCCTGAGATTATAAAGCGGGAACTGCCTAAAAAACCTCTTGACAGAAAATCTAACGTGCTGAATGTAGTAATGGCTGAAAAGAAGAATTTACCAGGGGTACTATTGACAAAATCATCTGACAGGCAAAGTCCAGTGTTGATGGAAATTTTGGCCAAGAAGAAGACAACGGAAAAGGATGTGCTATCAGAATCAGTTGACAGCCAATTTTCAGTATCAAGTGACAATTGGGCTGAGAAGAGGAAGACATCATTGCGGGAGAAGAATAAGGCATCAGTTGCCAATCTCAAAACTTCACCTACTTCAAAGACTCATTTATCTACAAAAGTGATAAAGCCAGGTGTTTCTTCGTCGTCTGAAAAATTTGAGGTCTCTTTGAAACAAGCTTCATCAAAAATGAAAGAAGAGAACATATCTGCAAAAGGTGCTAATTCTTTGAAGGTAAAATCTTCTTCTCCTGAATCATCAAGCGTTTTAATTGTCCGAGGAAACAGTGAGAATAAGATAGTAAAAAAGGAGCTGGCCTCCAAAATAGCTACAAAGAGAGTGCAGACATCTCCAAGAGCTGTTCTGTCCCCTAAAACTTCTAGCGGTGGGATTGCAAGCGTGGCATCCTCAAGAGCTTCCTTGTCTGTCAAGCCTACTATCAGAGTACAGATGTCCCCAAGAGCTTCCATGTCCTTCAAGCCTTCTCTTAATAGGGTTGCAAGCCTAAACACAAGGAGGCAAAGGGGCTCAGAGGTGGTGTCACTACTGAAGAATCAGAGCAAGTCTAGAAAGGCCGATAACTTGCATCCCAAGATTAAGAATGCTGATCCTGAGCGACCCATAAAGGAAATTAAAAGGCCCAGCAGTGATGAAGTCTTGGAGAAAACTCTCTATGTCGTCAAGATGGATACTGAGAACAAGTATTTGGAGTCTGATAAGAAGGAAAATCTTTCTGCTGAGTCTTCTCCACCTCCATTATCATCTGCAAAGTCTCCATCTGTGCCTGAAGTTCCATTATCATCATCATCTAATAATGAAGAAGATGAAGATGCTTCTGAGTATACTTCAAGTGAAGCAGAAGATGACTCCCTCTCTGAATATGATGAAGCTGAGTACATGGAAGAGGCAGGTACTGAAGAAGGACAACAGAAAGGATGGCAAAGAAAGGCTGGGATAATGCCTTCTCAGGATAAGAATGACCGGCCTGTGAAATTACGATTCAGGAGGGGAAAAGTGATTGATGTCATGCCTGAGCATAATAGTCCAAGGAGGCTCAAATTCAGGCAAGGAAGAGTGTTGGGGGAGAATCAAAATCTCAAAGCTGATGCCCAGCGAAGCTTTAAGAGGAGGGGAGCTGAAGACCTCACAAGTGGCAACAAACCTGATTCAGAAAAGGTTGTTTTGAGACATCAAGATGTGCACGGAAGGAAAGATGCTCAGGGTCTGTTCAATAATGTCATTGAAGAAACAGCAAGTAAACTTGTTGAGACCAGGAAAAGTAAGGTTAAGGCCTTGGTTGGTGCTTTTGAAACAGTGATCTCCCTCCAAGATAGTAAACCACCTGTAAACATTGACTCTTGAGTTGGAAATACAGCAGAAAAATATAGTAAATAAAATTTTCTAATAATGGTAAATGTTCTCTGATTAACAGTTCATTGGTTTCTGCAAAGGAATGGTAGGAAAATAAACATAAGCTTGTTGAAGAGAAGTGCAAAGACACAAGCTTATGGAGTTGTAAGGATAACAAAAATATATCACTTCTCGACATTAGATAGCCTCGATATAAAGTTCAGCTGGAATGCCTGTGAGTGTTTGAACTTGACTTGGGTCTTACACATTTTCTATGAGGGTATGCATCTTCATCCTTTTTAATTTTTTCTTACCTAATGGGATTGGTTTTCCGTCTTGTTCATGTGAACAAGAAATCATGTAATCTGCAGTTTGGGTGACTAATCCTATGTAGAATGTGACATCATATAGTTGCTTTTTTTTTTTTCCTTCAATATGATCGCTAATCCTGTTTTCAGTTGATTAACTATTTCCTCATGATTCAGCGTGGCTTTAGTTTTTGTATTTGTCATTATACAACTCGTTTATACTCTACAAATGAAATGCTAGTTAAATTTATCATTGCTTTCCCTTGTATTAACTCGCTGGTCTCTACCTGCCAACAAAATATCGTTGCTTATGTTTGTACAACATGTGAACCGTATAGACTTGCATTTTCTGTTTTGTTGAATTTTAGTTTATGATGACCCCTCCTCCTGCTTATCCAAGGGCTTCATATTGAAGTTGGCATCGCAAACGAAAATCTAAAAACTGGTTAGACAGGAAGAGGGGTTAAACAAAAAGGTTTCTACAGTTTATCTTCTTTTTTGTATATGGTGAAAGCTTGATGTATTATGCACCATGTCACTTGAGTTTATTGTTGAAGAACATGATATGATATATGGGACCTGAGTTGAGCTTGTTGTGTCCCGATTTAGTAGTAGGTACACCCACCATTACCTGAAAATAGGGTGGCATAGCACATCAACCTTTTAAGGAGATGTAGGGGCTCCCCAGGATATGTTACAATGGCATAAAAAGTTATTTTGATGGCATTTTAAGAAAATGGGTGCATTTAATTGGAGGAGAATATGACTTGCCCATTGCAGTAAGGAAAATCTCACCAAAGATTCAAGGCATTTTCGTAGATTGGAATCATTAGATTAGGAAAGGGAAAAAGTTGTTAAGAATTGAAGATAAACATTACAGCAGTAGTAGCATACAACCATTGTTCTTCGATCTTCATGTCTTACATAAGATATGTGGCTTCAGTTTAGTAATTCCTCGGTTTCTTTCATTGTCAACAACATTTATAATTGTGCCATTCTCAAGTGGCATGTTGGTCTAAAAAAATCTAAACTTTTTTTTTGACTTGGAGGTATTTTAGGTGACATTATTTATGTATGGCGAATCGCTACATCAACTAAATATTTACATTAAAAAATTAAATTTTTTTATTTGTAGTAATTTTATTCTAAATTATTAATTTTGGCATAAATATTTTAATTTTTCAAAATACATATTTAGTAGTTCACTATAATGCTTAACTTATCAATTATTTATGTAGTTTATAAAAATTTAAAAATATGCATTATACATTTAACACTAATAACATACATTAATGTAATCACTAAATTTTTAATTATTAATTATCAAAATTTCCTTTTTTTTAATCTCTTAAAAGAAGATTTACAACATGTTTTACTTTCATAAGGTCAAAGGGTGCACTTAATTTCATCTAAAAGGACCATATCTTCACTTGGATGCCCTTGTGTGCATTAAAGCATTTGGTGAGTGTGTGAAATGGAATTGCTTTGTTCAACCCTCAATGCTCAGAATATTCAGATTTATGAATTATCTTGATGATACACCTAAAATTAATTTGTTGAATTATTCTAAAATTCAAACCAACCTAATCCAATTTTAGAAAATTAAATTAAAATTAAGTTAAATCACTTATGCTTAAATTAAGTAATTACCATACATTAAATTAAAAAAACATGGAGAACACATATGCAATGAGGTATCTTATTCAAGCTTCGATTTTCAATTCATGAACCTAATTTCCAAATCAATCTTCAACTTTCAAAAATGCATAATAGCAAAAAGCCATTCTGAAATTTTCTAACGGCAAACGTTTGATTGATAATTTTGTGACTAATGTTTCATACTTAAATTAAATTCAATTAAATTTATGAATCAAATCATAAATTTATCAGTCATTTAGAATTTTTTTAAGTTGAACCATTAGTATGAAAATCCATTACATTTTAAATAATTCTATTTGATCTGAAGAGGTGGGTTCAATTATGGTTCGTGAACTGACCGATTTTAGTTTAGAATTGTCAATTCATGGTTCCACAAAAGGCTGAAACTGAACCGAAACAAACTTTCAATTTCTTTCGGTCTAGTTTTGTTTCATTATTATAGTTTAGCTAATTCAGTTTTTTAATTTAAATATTTAAAAAAATTAAATAAAGGGGAGGTAGACGCCTATGTTCCAAACTTTAGACCGTAGATCATTACCTGAGCTAATAGTAAATCAGCCCTCAGTTCTTGGTTGGTTTGATATGGATTCCGGTTCTAAATTTGACCATTCCGATTTCAATCTAATATTAAAACTAAACCGGCTTGTGGGATTTATGGATTTATAATGATGTTTCAACAACTGTAATTCTAAGTTTCTAGTCTTAATTCAATGAACAATCAATCCCATTGTTGAACTTAGTTAGTCCTGAATCTAAATTGCGGATCCGAATTTGGAACCAAAATTAAATTGACCTTGAGCGGGTTGCAATGAGAGGGCTAGTTGCTACTTGCTACTTTACCCCAACTCACCATAGCAAATCAACTGTTGACAAATATCATTTGGGAATTTTATCTATATTAAATGTATTTTAACTATATCCTTTCTTTATAGTTTTTTTATTTTGAACAATCTTTCTTTATAATTTATTGACTTAAATTATGAATATTATAAAATAAAATCATGCGTAGGATTAACGGTTGAAATGTATTACGTGGCGATGTACCCAAAAAATTTCCATTATCATTTCCTTCTCAAAGGGTCCCGACACAAAAAATTTAAAAATACCAAACAATAAGATATGCGGCCGCTCTACCACAACTTGCCTGTCACTTTTCAGAGCAATCAACTCCTGACATGTCAGACTGTACTGGTCCCACCACCTTCCCAGAAAATAACGCCTAATTGTTCCAGCCTTCAAGTGATTACGTGGCGTAATATGATTTGTCTTTGCTAAGAGAAAAGACAGGTCGCTGTACCTATGTCTATTCGGAGTAATATTTTAATAATTTTTCTTCTTCCATTTGGAACCAAAGCCTTTCCTTTGCTTTGCTTTCTGTTTTAACCTGTTGTTGTTTCTGCATTTTTGTGCTCACAATCTGTTCAAAGCTTATTAATTTTTTTATTTGGGACGAAAATACCCTTCTCAGGAAGCAAAAGTTTCAATCTTTTTGTGCATGCAAGTACCCAACTGGATTGGTTTTTTGGGTAAAGTTCTTCCCTTTGTTTTGTTTTATTGATTTTTTTTTTTTATGTGCAGAGGTTATTTTCGATTTAGGGTTTTTGAGGTCATGAGGAAAGGAGACTTTTTGGTCTGAGGTGAGAATTTGGGTCTTGACTTTGAAGGATTTCACAGTTTTAGTACACTGTTAGCTTCTGTCTTCTTTGCTTTGTAGTTGATTTTGATTTGGGGTTGGGGTTCTTTTTTGATTGTTTGTTTTCAGTTGTGATTTTGCATTATTTTTTCGTGAACGTGTGAAGTGGGTTTTTGCTTGGGCTTAATAATTGTCTCAAATTTGCAATGGGGTCTTGCAAAATGCATCGAAGTTTGATAAATGGGTTTTTGTGGATCTGAAGTTTAGGTAGAACTCCTATGCAAGGAAATATCAATAAATATGTTTGTTTCATTTGGTGGTTTAATTGGGAATGCTGGAATTAATAGAAGCTTTCAAAGCTTTGAATGGTATTAAGTGCTGTGGGTGTTGCTTGTATATATTGTGTTACTTGGAATTAATATGTTTGTTTTGTTTTCTTTATCAAAAAACAGTAGTAAAGAAAGGGAAGAACAAATGAGGTACTAGTTTACATACTTAGGATGCACTCAAGCCAGTGTCAATATTTTATAAACATGTTTCTAAGATCAGCTGTGAAAGGCATAGCTATCTATCCTCTTTGAATCGACATGCTGTCAACTGGGGTAGCCTTCTCTTGTTTCATCTTTAAAGTTTGGTGGCATGCAATTGTACAACCAAAGCACACAGGGTTACCCTTCTAATTGAATTTAAGCTCCCGTAAGGATTGGAATTCCTGTTAGGAGAATACTATTGAGTTTTGGATTTATGGGGAAATGTACTGAACTGATATTTTATTGAAGCTGAAGCAAGTTATATCAACAATGTTGCTATGTATAACTTTCAAATATATGTTGCTTGTTTTCAAATAAAGGTGGTTTTTATGTTTGTTTTGTTTGTGTTTGTGTTATGCTACAACGGCAATTAATTATAGGCCACATTAAGGATGCTAGGTCTAAAATCCGCTGAAAGCTGTGGCTTTTATGTAGGAGTATTTGTATAGTGTCTGTGTCTTTTTATGTACTATATCCATGTTGCTGTCTGTTTTATTTTGGTTGTCATTAAATGAAAGCAATATTTGCGAAGTATAATTGCTTCAGAGTCCACAAGGAATTTATATTTTTGCAAATTTTCTGAATTTTGTTTCTGTTCTCTAATGAACATATTTAATGTTGTGAATTTAGACTTGCATGTGGCTATTGAAAATGTCTTTCATTGTAGTGCCAGCATGCAAGACGTGAAAGCATCTAGTGTCTTTCTTGATCAGGTTTTTGGTTTTCCTGACGGACAGATTGATGATCAATATGTCACATGGATATCAAATAAGGTGTTACAGCTTGGGTTTAATTTTCAGTGACTAAAACATTTTGAGTAGGGTTTGGTCCTATATTGTATTACTGGAATCTCTTTTTAGAATAATGGTTGCATATTGGCCAAAATCATATTTTGGGGGGCAGATAACAAACTCTTTGTTGTAGTTGATCTTAACTTTTCTCATTCAAGAGCCATTTTTGACATTAATGTTGTTCTTTATGATTTGCAAGTGTATATGGCTTGAAAGTTTGTGATTTTTATGAGCATTGTCAGTTGTTTTCCTTGAAGGCAGAAGGTTGAATAGTCTGAGTGCTAGCTTGTAAATTCTTGTTTCTTCCTTTCCTACCAGGTGGAGATAATGATTTTAACAAAGCAATATCGTTGCATACACTCATCAAGTTGTCAATGCACAAAAGGGCATCTAAGTGAAGATATGATCTTTTTAGTGTTTCAGCAGCTGAACTGGAATCCCAAAATGATTGCTACTCTGTCGTGTGTATGCAAATGGTTTGATGATCTGGCCAAGCGAGTGCTGTGGAAAGAGTTTTGCCGGGTAAGGGCTCCAAAGATGATGCTTGATCTACAATCTTGCGGAAGCCATAGTGTTGATGGGAATTGGAGAGCACTAGGAAAGTTACTTATTTACTGCTCAGGATGTACCAAGGGAGGCCTGTTCAATAGCATTCGTATACCAGGTCATTTTGTTTACAGAACTCGGTTTTCTAAGACTTCAGGGAAGAGCTTTCTTTTGCCACAATGCAGAACAGATGTTTTGTATGTCTCTGACCCTTGTGAACATCTTGACCAAGGGGAAGAAGGAGATGTGGGATTTTTTCGCGGAGTATTCAAGTCATTCTCTATGTCAAAGGTCCGGAAAATGCTGATTAAAAGGAGAGCTCAACTTCATCCTACAGAGGTGTGCCCTTACTGTAAGGCAAAGTTGTGGAGCATGCTGCAAGCTAAAATGATACCACAGAGTGCTAGCTGCAGGCTGGGTTCTTACGAGGATTGTGTTGAATATTACGTTTGCCTCAATGGACATGTGCTTGGAAGCTGCACCCTCTTACCCTTGTCTGATTCAGAGGAGGCCTCTGAGCTGGAGTGAAAGTTGGCACAGAAACTAGGTATCCTCCTCTAAAAAGTTCTTTTTTTAAAAAAAAAAAATGTTTTGAAATTGAGATAAGCTAAAGCTTTCCTGACTGTTTCAAATTGGTAAACCATTTTTCTGAAACAAACACTTGTTTTGGAAGCTGCTAGGAAGGCAATCTTAGAGCAACTACATTGCCTTGAATTTTCTGAAGGAATTGGAGCCTATTGTCTCTTATATTCCAGAGTCCTATTGTCTCTTTTATTTGAGAGTCTGAGCAGATGTTTGTAAATTTTTAGTGGCTCTCCAGTTAAAAGTATAACATATTATGGGAAATGATAAATAAATTGTTACTGACTTGAAGAGTAAGAATATAGGACTTGAAATTTGATTGTGGCAAAATGACGTGTGGGATTTGTGCAATAAAGAATGGAGTGCTGATTTGAGGCTGGGTTCTGTTGTGTTATACATTTCCTTGGTGAGCATTTAGTTCAGAGGTTAAGCTGCTGAAGGATCTGTTATCTGATCTTAAATCAGACATCTGCAAATTTTAATGTTGAATAACTAGCAAATTATCAGCGTGACATTGAATCACAGCTCTGCTTACACAGCATGCCTTGTGAATTTTGGTGTTTCAACAAAGAATGTAATGGCAGAATGTTGTCATTTTTAAGGTTTGTTGTACGTGCTAGAGCTTTCCTGTCTGACTGGTATTATATAATCTTTTGTTAGTAGTCAATTTTAGCTATCCAATGGTTAACTTATGGACCATGTGGCATATTTAATTTATAATGTGTCATTTGGAAGTAAGTGGTATTTATTCTAGCCCTAGTTAACTTTACTGTACTTATTCTGTTGTGCCAAACATCTTTGTTATTGTTAGTCAGCATGTGCTTTTTATCCTGGAAATTTCTGACAGATTTATCATTTTCATACGCAGTTTGCAACCATGTGGGCTCGGATTTTGTTTCATGGGTGGATCAACAAATGTAGAGGGAACTTCTGATCGGCTGTTGGGATTTACTATGCTGGAGTTGAAATCAAACATCACTATTTCATCTGACTCTCAACTACACTGCGCTACTTTCTAATGTTACATGGTGAAATGTGCCATGGTGAATGGTTGGAGGCTATTGCTGACCATCTTGTTTTAATCACCTGTTGCTTACTGTGAGCATGTAATACAATGTACATGTTATGTATGCGCCCATATATATATATATATATATATATATTGGATGGCAGATTGATATCTGCAAAATGATTCACACAGCTATTCTGTATGATCATTCAGTTACTTCACCTGTTATTCTTGTGTTGCAAATTTTAATGCAATAGAAGGTTAAATCTTCTATACATGCTCTGGGCAGATGGGTTCTTTACAAGAGTTGCAGGGAGGGGTGGAGATTGCACATGCAAACCACTATGATAGAATTTGCCTCTCATTTGTTCTTATTTGTTCTTGCTATGATATAATTCCTGATAAATTGGCCATGGTCTAGCCTTGAACTGTATTTGCTCGTCTTCTACCTGGATTGAAATCAGACACAGGCACGGGACATGGAGCACGAACTTGCAGCCAGGCATTGGTCAGTTGGTATCTTTGTCAATGACTGATCCTGTAATGACTTCCAATTTTGATGTTGGAGGATGGATTACCTGCTGGAGGACATGGTTTGTTCATCTGATTTCATTATTATTGAAGTTGAAGTGCAATGATTAGTTTCCATATGAGAAAAGAGTAGATGAATGTGTGCAAGTGTGATGCTATTTTGTCAACCACTAGTGTCAGGAGCTGCAGTGGATTCAGAATTGTTCCCGGAAATTTCATTTTTTTGTTTTGAAATATGAAACCGTTTCCGTTCATTTATTTACCATGAATCTCGCAAGGAATTCATGAGGTACATGACAAAAGGCACGTTAACTTGAAGATAAACCAGAAAGCATTTTTTAATGGACAGTCATTGGACTCAACCTTTAGGGCTGCCCTTAGGGCCGTCAATCCCAAGGGGTTGATGAAGTGACGCTAATAGCCTATTAACCATTATAACCGTGCACCTAGTGTAGTGCTGATGTGGGATGTGGGATGAGCGGATTGAAATTGCCCTCACTTTGCATCCATGGGATGGGCAAAACTTGAATTTGTGCTCTTTTAGATTCAGAAGACTGTCAAAAGCATCAAAATAGATCACAATGATTGCTTAAAAATACAGTATTAAGCAGAGTATCATTGTATAAAACAGATCTTGTTAACAGTCATCTACAAAAATGTCATCAGGCACAATAATGCATCAAATCATATTGTCTGTTTCATGCCATTGTCATCTGCTTCAAAATCCAATCCTGAAATTCTCATCTTCCCGACATTGACTGCACATAAAATCACATTTCAGGATGCAGGTACGGAATCAAGCAAGAAGCAAATCAAAATACTTTGAACATAATATTCACAGTACTCTACTAGCTGTGCCAAAACCAGAGCACAGGACCCAAAATTATAAGTGCAGGTAATATGGAAGGGTCAAGGACAAGACAGCGGTAAAGTCTAGCAAAGGATGCCCGAGGCATTATTCAGGGAAAATAATTGTTCGAGGGCCAAAACAAAGGTGCAATACTGAAAATTTTAGGTTATTTAAGAATGCAGAATGTCTCAACTTATATGAGAATCACAAAATCTTTCAATGAATAGAGTGTATAGCGAGTTCAACTGGCACAAGCCTTTACATGTCGTGAGCCTTCCAAGCCTAATGCACACCATGTTCTAGCTGACTATGACACATTACAAATCTCTGGTTAAGTTAGTTTTTGAATAATGATGCAAGTCAGGAAGCACTGAACATAGAATATATCAATATCACAGCACAGAAACTAAAAATCACTGCTTGAAATGATAACCAGGGCATGCCTAAGTAGCCACTGCAAGGAGCTGGAAATGTATTTGGTCAATAAGGGCAGGAGCAATCTTTAATTGAAAAAATGGATTACTTACCAACAGCATCTAGCCCAGCTAATTTTGGCATGAACTTCCTTAAATGCTCTTCTGCAGCTTTCTCAGCTTTCAATGTTTCACATGCAAATGAAACATAAACCTTTTTCTTCCCGGGTGTTTGTTCGGCCATATCTACAACATTCTTTTCCCAGCTGTAAGACAGGACAAAAAACACTATTATTTTTGTTCTAGGGAAACATTATTGAGCAAAGGAGAAGAAAATCAAAACTAGAGATGGAGGTTTAGTTGGTTTTAATGCCCAAAATGTAAAAGTCCAGCTACAACTGTAGAAAAATTGCCACACATGTATATATCAATCGTGTTAACTGTTGCTCCATCCAAAACTGCTCTGATTACTCTTGTCATTCCAGACACAGCACAAGCAATTATTCTAGTATTTCCTCAAAAAATTGTTCAGATGCACCAAAAGGAATTTGTGCTTTTTTCTGATACAAACTGTTCTATTATGTGCTCAACCAAAAATTTCACTTTTTTAGCAATATGGTGTTATAATGACATAACAGAAAAAATAATCACTCATAAATTGTGTGCACAAAATGACTTCTAAGCAAGAAATGCAATAGATGCTAAACAAGCATAAATAACCCATATCAACACAAAAGACCTTTAGGTTTGCTAACTTTTTGCTTCTTTCTTTTTGTTTTAAACTTTCAGATTGATTTCTGCATACAAGGGAATTGCTAAAGCTATTACCAAACAAAAGTAGGCATCAACTAAAATATTTTGGAAGCTGATGGTAAATACAACATGGCCTACCCATGAGCATGATCGATGTTGTGGAAGCGAGCAGCATCATGACCTCTACACTCAACTACAACAGCTTGTTCTTTCCCACTCTGCCACATATTCATTAGAGCCAACAACAAATTGAATATTAACCCAAAATTGCAAACATATAATAAAAGGAGTAAAGTAGCAAATCAAAGGACACAAACAACCCCATACATTGTAGTCAATGATTGTGAGCTTGATCAGGCGATAATCCTCACCCCTGCTGCACTCCCTTTCACAAGCTAACTCTTTTTGCCATAAAGAAATAAGTTCAGAAAGGAAAAACATCAAAAGAAAAGTCCAATTTAAAATTACCTAGAAAGAGATCCCTTTTTCTTTTATCAGTAAGAATTCCTACATTCATTCTGAGCCTGACTCAAGTTGAACAGTGCATTAACAATGGAATTTCATTTAATAGTCAGTAAGAAGGAGATATAAATCTGTTTAATATCCAATCATTTTAAAATCCTAGCAACGAACTACATACAGCCAACAGCTTTAGCAGGAAATAGATACAAGTTAAATATGTCATGCAAAACAGAACCTTTCCATGATAAAAAAATCAATTGACTAAAGAAACAAAATTTTCAGTAATTCTTGCAATTCATGAGGCTTAGTACAGAAAAAAAGGGTACTCAATCTCACGCACACATGCAAGCAGGGAGTTTACTGGCACACTCATATGCGCATAGACACATGGAACCGATAAAAAGACCGCAGCAAGAAAACTTAAGTTGCAAATAAGCATTCCTACATATGAAAGCTTTTATTAAGAATAATGGGTCCCTACATCAGTAGGTATACCAGCACAACTACTTCAATATGAAATTTTCTTTGATATTGCACGAAATCGACCATATAGAGAAGAATAGATAAAATGATGCTTGAAATATACACATTTTACGGAAACAGCATCACCTTCCCAATCTTGCAACTCATCAGACACAACACAAGAATTTAATCCAAAGTCCAAAGAATGAAAACACACCCATATGAACACACAAATAGATAGAAAGAAAAAAAAATCAAGAGCAGTACCAGTGCCATGAAGGCCATAGCAAATGGAGTGAGGAAGCTGAATGAAATGGCCTGAAATGGACCCACATGGTAACAATGCTATTGATGCTACTCCTTCCATCACCTCCTCCGCTTTCTCTCCATTTAAAGCTACTTCCTCTGCCATGGTACATATCAACATACATAACTGTCTGTAATATTGATCAATTACAGAATTTACAAGCAAAGCTGTAAGCTTTAAAGCCTCGTTAAATAAGTAGAAGAGAACAAAAACAACTAACCCATCACTTCAAATTTCCTGAAATTCCCTCACGCAGAGAAGCCGGAAAAAAAAAAACCCAAAAAAAAATTCCCAGAAACGGTGCTTATTAATGGGCGTGATTAGATAAACCACAGTTGTCAACCCAATGTCGTTTGCTCCGAACGAAATATCAAATAATGCCGTTTGCTGCACCACTTCACTCCTCTTACTTACGTGGGCTCATCCACGTCACTCATCTTGGTTATGTAGTTGTGTCCACATCACTCAAACTGCTCACGTGGATGAGTCCACGTCACCCACTTTGCTAACATGGATTGGACCACGTTGCTCTTACTTTTTTGGCACTAACAAAGGATGTTAAAAGTTAAAAAAGAGAAAAAATATAATTTGAGAAATAAATATAACAACAAACAACAAATCAAAATAAAAACACCCCAAATTACTTTAAAATCAGAACATATTGGCAACTGATGGTAAAAAATGAAAAAATTTATTAAACGTCAAGTAAGTTGGGTCAAATTTTCTTCATTAATTATTGTGAAATCTATTTGAATAAATTCAGATAAATTTTTGAAATTTTAAATAAATCGAATCAAGAACTCTTTTTAAGCCTAATCAGTAGTCTCAAATAAATTTTTGATGTTGTTAAATGATCTCTTAAATTTTGATAGAATCCATAAAAGGTGAAAAAAATAGGAGAGTTTAAGCTAGAAATGAAGACTAAAACATAAGAAATAAAAATTTACAGGGCTACCGTACAATTTGACAAAGACATAGCAGCCTCACCTTTAAGTTTTTTTTTTTTTTTTTAACCAAAGTGTTAGTTGTTAGATGTTAGATTATAGGGGAGGGAAAAGATGGAGTGGGAAGTTAGATTAGAGGGGAGGGGAAAGTTGGAGTGGGGATTCGAACTGCTTACGTCTACTAAGGCCCAGCACACCTTAAGTTTTTGTTGAGGGGCACTCTTCCTTGCTAGGAGAAAAAGATGAAATCTAGTGTTCCTTATACTTCGGTCAAAATTTGAACCGACCGAACCAATTATATGTATGGAAATGGAAACCTAGCTAAACTGAGATCTCAATTGGTTATATCGACGGTTTTCGGTTAACTGATATTAAGATAAAAAAAATAAAAAAATTGAGACAAACAAATATTCGTAGATGTTTGGGTGGTTGTACACTTAGCTAATTATCATTGGTAACCCAAAGAAAATCTGAAAAAAATTGTTGTGGAGCCAGGATTCAAACTTGGCCTCCACAAAAGATATCAACATGTTCCACCCCTAAGCCAAACACTCGTTCTGCTCTATCTTTTTTTTTTTACTGAATCATTCTACTCTATCTTAAACCTAATACTCATTCTACTCTATCTTTTTTTTTTTTACCAAATCATTCTACTCTATCTTAAACCTAATATATATATATATATATATATATATATATATATGGGCGGGGTCTAGTGCGCGCTCAAGTGTTTGATGACTACGACACTGTGTGGGCTTAGGGTCCACTAGGAAATACAAAATGGGCTTGGGGACCATATTGAAGATGGAGTCGCCACCCAGATGAAAATTGGGATACACTTTACAGCAACTAGATTCCACGGAGGTACCCAGAAGCCGTCATTAGAAATCGGGTTCGAAAATTAGGTCTAGGCTTTTGAATGCCCACCCAACCTTGCGGTTGGCCTTTGTTTATGTTTTGTATTTTATTACCTTTTAATTATTCGATTATTTCCTTATTATTGGGTGGATCGCATGCACTTCCAATTTTACAATTGAGTCCAAGTTTGCACAGTAATCATTTTGCATGCTTCATTACTTTGCACTTATTACAAATAAGAACAAACATTACAAACATTCATTCAAGACAATCGGGGAAAGGATTAGGGATTATAATAGCTTATACAATTACAATGATACTGAATCCAAATAAAACCTCTTAAGAACTAATTAATTCACTAATTACTTAGTGATTAGAAACTACCAAAAAATCCCTACAACAAACAATGATTAGTTCCATTTCAAGATAAAAATTTTATTTACAAAAGAAATTGAATTCAATTTGCATAAAATAGGCATAAAAATTCATTTATACACAGATTAATTACTTGAACATACCCAACATCATGGCAACCTTATACAATATTGAAAATACAAGACAACAAAGACGTATAAAAAATCAAAAATAACCAAAAGTATACAAAAAATGAAGCAGACCTATGCAGGACTCTGGTGGGGAGGCGATCGCCTCTTCAAAGAGGCATCACCTCTTGACCAGAAGGCGATTTCCAATCGCCACATCGAGAAGAGATGGCGTCTCTTTAATAGAGTACAACAATATTATATATTACTTAAGACATAAGTAATTCCAAAATGAAATCAAATAGACCAATTTTGATCCAAATAAATGTAAATCTACGACTAACACTTAATTTTTCAAGTAATCATGCCTTCTAATGAATTTCAAATAACAAATAAAGCAAGAATTAAGTAAGAAATGAAATTTCCA
Organism: Mallotus repandus; assembly: GCA_949671775.1. Taxonomy (NCBI): domain Eukaryota; kingdom Viridiplantae; phylum Streptophyta; class Magnoliopsida; order Malpighiales; family Euphorbiaceae; genus Mallotus; species Mallotus repandus. The sequence goes on along the minus strand of CATIWM010085385.1, from coordinate 13,991 downwards.
TGAAATGAATACTTGAAAGCTTAAAAAAAGAGGTTCTCATTGATTGAAGCTAGCCTGAAGCTCCTAACTAAGCCCTCAAAGCTTTGTTTTGACTTCGGAGTGTATTGAATGCAAGGTCCCCTCTTCTTCCTCAAAGGAATGGACTTTTAAGCTTGGTTTTCACCTCTTCTTCTTTTTCTTTTCTTCTTTTTTCTTCAAAATGTCCTCTTTTTTTTTTCCTGAATATGGCTAACCTCTTCCAAAAATATTAGCCCTCTTTTTCTTTTTTAGACCCTCAACCCTCTCCTCTTCTTCTTTTCCCAAACCCAAGGCTAATTCCCCACCTAGTGTTTCTCATTATTGCTTCCCATTTTCCCAAGCTTAATTTTTAGTCCAAAAATCTTTGTTTTTGGTCCAAAATCTCCAGCTGTGGGATATGTGGGCCCTTCTTTCTTTAAACCAACCATAAATAGCATTTAATGTAAAGTAGGTTTTCTAGTGATGGGTCTTTGCCTCTTTGAAGAGGCATCACCTCACCGATGCCTGGGACGAAGAGGCGATCGCCTCTTCGACCCAGGCCTGGCTTGGGCCTTTGGGTCAAAAGAGCTTACGGTTTTGGGTTTGTTTTTGGGTTCAGATAAAGTTTTAGATATTTGGGTTTGAGTGTTTTGGGCCTAAATAGGGGTTTTGGGGCTTTCGAGTCCATTCTTAAAGAAATCTTCAGGCGTTCTCGCATTAAAAAATCCATACTATCTCATCATCGAACTTTCGTTGCAGGCCTCAAACTGAGGGTGTCCACAGTTTGCCCCCTTAGTTTTTTGAAAACTGAATTTGGAAAATCAATTTTTTAAAAAAGCAACATGCGACAAAAGCAATAAACTGTGAAAGTGACATACCTGACCTTCGAGCTTCACTCGGGCCGTTAGCCTCGAGAATTCAAACCCGAGAGGTCAAGTTTAAATTTGCTATAGTATCTTGAAATATGACCGTGATCCTCAAATTTTTCTAGCCGGATTAGTCACTCATTATTAACTTGTCGTTATTCTTGAGCCTTTCTGTTGCAAGAAGTCACTCAGTAATAATAGAAGATGGAAACGTGACTGTAATCCTCAAGTTTTCTTAGCCCGATCAGTCATTCATTAATAATTTATCATGATTCTCGAGCCTTTCTAATGCAAGAAGTCACTCAGTAATAACAAAAGATGGAAACGTGACCATGTTGCTCAGATTTTTTTGGCTCGATCAGTCACTCATTAATAATTTTTCGTGATTCTCAAGCCTTTCCGACGCAAGAAGTCACTCAATAATAACAGAAGACAAAAATATGACTGTGATCCTTGAGTTTTTCTAGCCCGATCAGTCACTCATTAATAACTTGTCATGATTCTCAAACCTTTCTGATATAAGAAGTCACTCAGTAATAACAGAAGATGGAAACGTGACCGTGATCCTCGAATTTTCCTGGCCCGATCAATCACTCATTAATAATTTATCGCGATTCTTGAGCCTTTTCAACGCAAGAAGTCATTCAGTAATAATAGAAGATGAAAATGTGACCGTGATCCTCGGGTTTTCCTGGCCCTAATGAGTCACTCATTGATAATTTGTTATGATTCTCAAGCCTTTTTGACGTAAGAAGTCACTCAGTAATAACAGAAGATGGAAACGTGAGTGTAATCCTCAGGTTTTTCTAGCCTGATTAGTCACTCATTAATAATTTATCATGATTCTCGAGCCTTTATGATACAAAAAGTCACTCAGTAATAACAGTAGATGGACTTCGGGGATTTAAACTCGACTAGACATCCTTAATGTGTGCACTTTGGGGATTCAAACTTGACCAGATGCTCTCAAAAAATGAACTTCGGGGATTCATTGCTCAACCAGTCACTCTTGAAATGGAAGATGCACTTCCAGGATTCAAACCCGACCAGACATCTTTGAAATGCACACTTTGGGGATTTAAACCTGACCAAACGCTCTTGACACATGCGCACTTCGAGGATTTAAACCCGACCAGATGCTCTTGACATATGCACACTTCGGGGATTCAAACCCAACTAGACGCTCTTGAAACAAAAAGATGCTCTTTAGGGATTCAAATCCAACCAGACATCTTTAGTCGATGCTTTGATCAGACAATCTTCAATTCTTCAATATCAGTTTTGGGATACACCAGAGATGCAAGATAACAATTCTCCATTTTTAAAATTTTTTTTTTAGGTTCCCCTGGGGATGCCTATTTCATGGGCCTTTCCTCCTTTGGCCGATGGGCTCTTTTACTCTCCTTTCTTCCTTTCTCACCAGGGTTTCCCTCATTACCCTTCCTTTTCTTCTATATATAACCCTCACTTTTCCTTTTGAATTCTCTTTTCTTTTCCTCAATTCTTCTTTTCACTTTTCAAAGCTTTCTCTGCTATGGATGCAGTGCAGACCCCAGACTTGTATGTATGGGACCTGTACCGCCTCCATTACATCCCCTACATAACTTCGGGCTTGACATTAGGGACGAGGTACCTCTTTTAGCAGAAGTGCGATATCATATTTATGGATTAGCTACTGGAGAGGTTAGTGTCCAATTTCTTTGATTTTTCCCTGTAAATGACATGAAATAATATCGAGTTATTGCTTAGGAATGCATTTTTATCGATTTAACCAAGAGAAATTTGATGAAATTGAATAAAATTGCATAAAATGAGTTTGAGTGTCAGTTTTTCAGTGTGAAGAGGCGTCGCCTCTTTGTTGGGGCGATCATTTCTTCGAAGAGGCGATTGTCTCCTGGATAAGAGGCGTTCACCTCTTCACGTTTAGGCCATTACAAAGGGGCGATCGCCTCCTGGTGAGGAGGCGACATCCCTTCGATAGGGTGATCGCCTCTACGCGCAGAGGCAGTCGCCTCTTCACTAGAAGCTCAAAGAAAAAGTTTTAAATTTGTTTAGCTAGGCTGATAATTCAACTCCCTATTTTATATCATAGCTCGATTCTCATACTTTCAAGGGTGTTGGGAATTTTCATGGTGCCCACATGTGGTACGACAACTTTCTAGACGGGATTAAGGGCCGTAGTCGCGATATCGGGTTTGCGGATTTCATCTTGGCCCTTTCAGATACTCAGGGTCAGACTGACTACCAGCCCTTACAGGCTTTAATGGAGAGATGGTCTGACACCATGCATACATTCCACCTCCCATTCGGTGAGTTTGCCCTTGACCCGATTTCTTTTGTTGCTATTATGGGAATTCCATGTGCGGGGCATTCCGTTTTTTTGGATGTGAGCTTGCATAGGATGTCACTCGACCGAGTTGCTTACATTGAGCATCTACTAGGGATGATCCCAGATATGAAGGGATGCATACTATCAAGATTGACTCTATTCGGAGTCATTATACACAGGAGAAAGTGGAGGCTGCTACCACTAGTCGCCAAATTAATCAAGTGGTAAGATCTTTTCTCGTCTACCTATTGGGGACTACACTATTTGTTGATACAGCGAGCTCCATTGATCTGATATTTTTGATGCCACTAAGAGATCTTGACCTGGTGGCTACGTATGATTGGGGTAGCTATGCTCTTGCGTATTTATACTGGAGCATGGATGAGACCATTAGTGGAGCCAGGCAGTTTTACGATTTTTGGCATGCTGTTTTGGTATTTTCTCTCCTCTTTTCTTTTAGTATGTTTGTTTTGAATACCATTATCTGCTAACACTTCTTTCTTTTATAGGATTGTGCCTTGGAGTTAGAGCTGATAGTGGGGTTAACCCACTTTCTTGATACCCCATTTCCTGCCATGGCAAGGTGGGGCCCCAGTCAGGCTTGGAGAAGGCCAGTTGCTCGTGTACACATTCATTGTGAGCTACTGAATAGCTTGACACCTGATGAGGTACAGTACCTGTGAACATAATTATAATCAATAACATGTTTGTTAAGTATTTTCATCTACTTACCAGCCTGCTTTTTTTGCAGCTGTGTCAGGATTTATGGGGGCCACAGGTGGAGTGGTCACCAGCCATGATTCAATCGATTCCGCTCTCTAGGAGGAGCGTCTTACTTCGAGGACCTAACTATAGGGTCTAATTCCTTGGTGAGAGGATACACCAGTGGCGCTCGGGCCGTCGGTTGAGATGACCACCTCTCCCTCCTCCTCGTAGCATACTTTGGACACATCTTTTAGAGGGAGATGAACTGGATGAGGCCATTGCTGGGGAGGATGCAGATGAATATTGTGAGAGGAGGGAGTCTCACTACATGGATTTTGTGCGGACCCATCTATTGCAGAGGGTACCCCTAGCTGCATCGACATCTTAGGTATCTATGACCCTTTTGAATATATTGACTCAAATTATTGTATATAAATGTCCTTTTTATGATTTAATTTTCTATTTTCAGGCTCTAGTTAGGAGGCCCATAATTTGTCCTAAGCCTTCTACACAGGAGCGATCACCTCAGCGTCCTCGGGCTGAGCAGAGGGATGAGGGCACCTCATCTAGAGCTCTACTTACTAGAGCACCTTTCATCACCATTTCAGACATAGTGGCTGGACATCTTATTGCCACTCCTGACTTGATGGCTCAGTGTTGGCTACCTCCTGGCGACTTGTGTCGCCAGTTCCTCACGTTGGATGAGAGTCTGGAGCCTGTGTTCACTCCAGAAGCTGCTACTTATGTGAGTCTCTCTTCATTTTCTTTATGTGTTTCTTACCAATTGTTTAGCACTAACAGTTAATTTAATCATGTAGATATCTTAAGATCAATGCGAGTATATGTATAGGGTCCTTGAGGTTGAGCAGGATTACTTCATGTAGGTTACCCAACGATGGAAGGTAAAGCACTTCCCTATATTTAATATGTATGCATGCTCTTATGATTTCTTACCCCTTTTATGGTGTTTGGATAGGATTGGGGTGATGACAGGTAGGCTAGGATTGACGCTCTTGAGCACCAGGTTACTGCTCTCCAAGTAGATGAGGAGGAGGAGGGGGAGGAACATAATGATGATGGCGACAAGGAGGAGTGCACCGGCTATGTGGGGGATGAGCAGGCTGATGCGGCTGAGGGTGAGGAGAATGCGGGTGATGCTGATGATGGCAGTGAGGAGGAGGGGCAAGAGGATGATGATGATGTAGAGAGCACTGATTTTGCTGCATTGTAGATTAAGATTATTCTGATTGTTATTCTTATTTTGCCCATATGTCTTTCATTTTTGCCTTTCACATTTTGCACTAAACAGATAATATAGACTTATATATCTTGACTACATTTAGAATTAATGAAAGGAGAATTTATTGCAAAAAATGTCTTCTCTGATTCTGATAACTGAAGCTTGCATAAATAGTACAATTAATTTGCAATCAAACAGGAAAATATGTCCCTTATCTATTCAAGAGGCATTGCCTCTTTGTGAAGAGCCGACAGTTGGTCGCCTCAACATGCAGAGGAGTCACCTCTTCGCAGAGGTGATCGCCTCTGCAATAGTTAGGCTGTTGCTATAAAAACCCCAAATATACTTAAAATCCCTAACTCTTCTCTCTGATTTTCTCTTTCATTTTCTCCACCTGAACCACCTTTTAACCACCTGAAATGACTGAAAGAAGCTTAAAACAACTACAACTGATCCTGAAAAGCTTAGATGGAGGATCGTGGTCAAGATTAGAGCCATTCCATCTATTCATTTTTTTATCTTTATATGCTAGGAAGATTAATTTTTCATTTCTTCATATTCTTGCTCAATTCTGGGATCCCCAGAAACATGTCTTCAAGTTCAACATTATGGAGCTATGCCCCTTGCCAGAGGAGTTCGAAGCCATCCTAAGCTCTCAACTAAATTATGCTTTTCAGATCGCAGTTCCTTTAATCAATACCCAAGATTTGCACTCTATGTAGTATCAAATGGCCCAAATTTTTAACCTCTCTCCTCAATCTTCACTTCATCACATCTTCGGTAATGAAATCCTCATTAACTCTCTTCTGGAAGTCATGGCATTTGTAGATAACAAGGAGGTATATTAGTCTCAGATAATTGCTCTTTGCCTCTATGCTCAGTTCTTGCTAGTTTCCCTTTCCGGTAACTGTGATTCTAAGGTTCTGCATATTTTGGACCAATTAGAGGCAGGCTTGAACCCATTTCCTCTTATCTTGGGTGAAACCATCATTGGATTAGAAAATTTTACTAAAACTAGATGATTCTCTGGAAGTCCTCTGTTACTATAGATTTGTTTTCTTTCTATTCTCCATTTATTGCCCCTTTCTTCTGTAATTCTTTACTTTTTGCATTTAAAATATGCACAGGCATGGTTTCAAGAAAAACTGAGGTTACTCGAACCTCCAAGAGATATCACACATTACAAAGCAAAGCATTATTGCACTCAGAGACTTCATCCCATTCCAGCAGATGTTCGGAGTTGGCTATCCACTTTCCCTGATACTCTGATCCAGTCGATGTGCCCATGGTGGAGGTTGCAGCATGTGACCATTCGGTCTTACACTTACTGCGTTCTTATAGCTGGCCTTCATTTTGCCACCTTTTACAATCCTGCACGGCTTTGCAGGTAGTACAGACAGAAATAATTAATTCCTGAGCTTGTGCATGAGTTTGAGCTGGGGCCTCTTACTCATAATTTTCTATATAATCTGGTCGCGACTTGGCCTCGGAGGACCATTCAGAGGTATATTGACTACATTGGAGTTTAGTCCACTGACGACCAGTATAAGGCATGGGTTCAGTTACAACAGACAGAAATATATGAATTTATTATAAACAACAGGACAAGGGCATTACAGGCATCGAGTGCCCAGGGGGTTCAAAATAGAAGAAGACAAAATTAGCTTATGTAATTTAGTCTTTATCGCTTTTTATTGAATGGAATCCCCTTTTTAGTTAAACAATGTGTAACAAGCATTTAATGTAAAGTTCAAAAATAATGAAGGCAATCCATTCCATTTAATTTGAGCATAAAGCGACTATACATTTTTGCTTCTTACATATCTCCTATTGTCAGTTGGTTTGCCCTTGCAAATTTTCCAACCAATTATTTTCCTCTCTCTCTCCTTTTCTAGGTCCTTAATTTTTGCATGAACTGCCTCTTTCGAGGTTTTTAATCCAACAAGAATTTTCATTTTTCATTTTTTTTATCTCTGACTTTTTCCTAGGCAGCCCCATTCTTAATGTTTTCTCCCCGGTGAGATTTCATAGAAAGTACTTCTTCTGCTTGCCAAGGTTGATAGGCTCTCTGAATTCATTCCCTTTTAAATCGGATATGATAGCAGTGCCCTTAAAGAATAGTTTCTTGACTAAATATAGACCTTCTCAATTCGGCTTAAACTTTCCCCACAAATCCGTCATAATTGGCCTAGTCAACTTTAAGACCAAATCACCCTTTTTAACCTTCCTTGGCCTAATCTTCTTGTTGTAAGCCCAGGCTATTCTTTTTTGATATAGCTGCAAGTGATACATGGCCTTTATTCTTTTTTCATCCAACAATGTCAGCTGTGCCAATTGAGTTTCCACCCACTGATACTCAGGAATTCTGGATTAGAAGAGAACCTGCATGGAATAAATTTCCACCTCCACTGGCAACATTGCTTCACATCCATACAACAAGGAATACGATGTAGCTCCAGTCAAAGTCCTAGGTTATGTATCCCCATAGTGTGAATTGTAGGTAATAGGCCCAATCTTTGTAATTTTCCAGTGTCTTGGATAAAATCCTCTTCATATTCTTGTTCGCGGCTTCTACAGCCCTATTAGCTTGTGGTCAATATGGAGAAGACTTATGATGTTTAATTTTGTATTCCTTCAATAAAGTAGCTGTCTCAGCTCTAAATTGAACACCATTGTCAGAGATAATGTGATGTGGCAACCTGTATCGGCATATTATATTCTTCTCTATAAACCTTGCCATTTATTTTGACCTAACCGCGGTAAATGATTCCGCTTCGACCCACTTAGAAAAGTAATCGATTGCTACCATAATGTACTAATGCCCATTAGATGCTTTTGGCCTCACTTCCTCAATGATATCGATTCCTTAAGTTGCGAACGGCGACGGAGAAGTCAACCCCTGAAGTTCCATAGAAGCTAGATGGCTTACATCGCCATATACTTGACATATATGGTATTTTTTTTTTTACATATTTCACACAATATATTTCCATGGTCAACCAGAAATGACCTTGATGAGTTATTTTCCTAGCTAAAATTGTTTTGTTCATGTGCGGTTCGCATAGACCTTTGTGAACCGCTTCTATAATTTTTCGAGCCTCAGCCTTATTAACATATCTGAGGTGTACTCCTATTAGCATCCTTTTATACTACATCTCGTTATGGCTGATAAACTACCAGGATAACATTCTCAGGAACATCCTTTCAGTTTTGTTAGCATCATCAAGGAATCGCCCCATTTTCAGATACTGCTGTAAATCCAAAAACTAGGATTTCTCTGTGGGGTCAATCGGCATTACCCTAATCTCTTCATGATAGGGAGTTTGGGATTTTACCAGAATGAGAGGTTTGACTGCAACTTGTTTCTCTCCTTCCTATGTTGAAGTTAAGGTGGCTAAGGCGTCTGCCATCTGATTTTCTTCTCGTGGCAAATGTACAAACTTACACTGAGCGAAGGATGATAAAATAGTAACTACATAATCCCAGTACAACTTCAGCTTGTCTTCTTTGACTTCCCATTGTTTAGAGATCTGCTTCACCATTGACATCGAGTCCCCATATACTGTAATCTCATTTGCCCTAACGTTTTGGAGAGCTTCCAAACCATAAATGCAGGCCTCATACTCTGCTTGATTGTTGGTGACCTTAAATTCTAATCTTTTCACCATCAGGATCATTTTTCCTTCTAGTGAGGTTAGAATTACACCTATACCTGCTCCCTTTCTATTAACGGCTCCATTGAAGTACATTTTCCATGTCTAGATTTCAATTGCCCTCAGGTGTTCATCTGGAAACTCTAACTCCTATTCCTGTCCATCATCCACTAGATTTTGAGCCAAGAAATCTGCCACCGCCCTTTCTTTCACTACTTTCTTTACCACATAATCTATATCAAATTCCATACGTAAAACTAACTATCTGGCCAATTTCCTATGAGTGACGAGGTTTGTTGGAGGTATCGAAGTGGATCATGCTTTGAAACCGCTTGAACCCTGTAGGATTAGAAGTAATCATGAAGCTTCTTGGTTGCCCAAATCACTGCTAGACATGTTTTTTCTATGAGACTATAGTTGGATTCGTATGGTAGAAGCTTCTTGCTCAGGTAATAGACTGCATGTTCAACCTTCCCATCACCTTCCTAGGCTAACATGGTGCCTATTACTTCTCTCTCGATGGCGAGGTAAAGGATCAACAGTTTACCTGGTCTCGGTAGCTCAAAATTGAAGGATTCATCAAATAATTCTTGATAGTTTCAAAACCTTACTGACACTTGTCATGCTAGACAACTGGCTGATTTTTCTTTAAGAGCTTGAAGATGGGTTTGCAGATAGTGGTAAGCTTGGCTATGAATCTGCTGATGTATTGCAGTCGTCTGATAAACCCTCGAACCTCTTTCTCATTCCTTGGTGCGGGCATTTCTTAAATCACTCTGACCTTATCTGGATCCACCTCTATGCCTTTCTGGTTGATGATGTGTCCTAGTAACTTCCTAGAGGTCACCTCAAAAACACACTTCTTTGGGTTAAGTCTGAGGTTGTATTTTTCTGCTCTGGCTTGGAACTTGTCGAGAGCTACAAAGTGCCCTTCTCTAGTTGGAGATTTCACCATCATGTCATCCACATATACTTCAATTTCCATGTGGACCATGTCATGTAGCAATGTGGTAGCCATCCTCTGATAAGTGGCTCCCACTAGGGTATCAATATGCGGTAAGGGAAAATCGTCCTTTTGGCAGGCTTTGTTCAGATCCCTGTAGTCCACACACATTCTGACCCTTCTATCTTTCTTTAGAATCGGACAATGTTAGCCAACCACTAAGTATCATCGACCACGTCTAAAAATTTCACTTTTAGCAGCTTTTTCACCTCTTCCTTGATCAAAAGAGCCCATTCCGGCCTTGACCTCCTCTTTTTTTGTTTTACTGATGTAATATGAGAATATGTGGAGAGACTATGCTCTGGGATCTCTCTGTCAATCCCGGGCATATTCTCATAACCCCAAGTGAATACTTCCTGTCTTCTTTTTAATATTTCTTTCATTTTTTCTCTTTTATCAGGAGTTAAGTCAGAAGCAAGAAGTATGTTTTTAGGATCATCGCAGGTACCTAAATAAAATGATTTAGTTTGCACTGAATTAATTTCAAACATATGCATGAAATGATCATCACACACAGAATAACTATTTGGGAACACATTACATAAATACGCAAAGTCAGACTCTATTGCATTAACTTTAGAAAGGAAAACATCATCAGGTTCAAACATGCTATAAAGAGAAATATTAACATCATCATAGAAAATCTCCATAACGGAATCTAACAAATAGGATTCAAAATCACGTTCCTTTTCCAGGTCGGCAACATCCTTCGATTCTGCTGCAGGGACATCCTCTTTGGGTTCCAGAGACAACACCAATTCTTCCAACATTGGTTCCTCCATAATAACTTCACTAGTCCCATTCAACTGTTCAGCGAAGATTTTAAAATCGGGGACTAATTTTTCAGTAATCATCAATGGCTCAGGAGTTCCTCGGTATGGGGTATTGGCACCTTTCTCTACAAATGTCTCCCACACTGGCTAGACCTTTGACTTAGACTTTGCTTTCTTTTTCCCAGACTCAGTCTTGATTCTACCATCTTCCTCAGATTCACCATCCTTGAAATATCCTATCCCGTGCTTTAAAAACATGACCTTAGACTCTACATACTTAGGTGGGTCTTGCTGATTCCTTCCTAATCCCATTCCAGGCATAAAATTCTGGCTCTTTATCATGTTCATGATTTTGGGATGCAGCTTATCTTGGTAAATCATGCAAACTTTAAAACTCAGAGTAAGAGGGATCTCTTGAGGCACTAACTTCAAAGCAGCAACAGTGGCCTCATTTTCAGCCAAGATGGTAACCACTCTTCCCTCTTGTGGAAACTTGATCTTTTGATGCACAGTAGATGGGACACCTCCCAAGGGATAGAACCATAGCCTTCCTAATAAGATGGAAAAGGTCACTGGGATATCAATCATATGAAGGTTGACCCAAACTTTAATGGAACCAATGCCTTGAATGTTCTTTCAACAGGCCTTTTGGTATCATCATAAGCCTTAATCACCATATCAGATGACTTTAAATCTGCCACTGTCAATCCTAACTTGGGCAGAATCTTTAAAGGGCAAATATTGATAGCTGATCCATTGTTCACCATCACACAAAAAGTTAACTTTCCCTTCACTTTTCCCTTGATGAACAGAGGCTTGAGATGATCTCTTCCTTCTAGAGGCAAATCCTCATTGGTAAACATAATAGCTCCATGGGGGCTTTCTATTAATGCTTCTATTAACTGTTCAGGGGTATGGCTTGTAGAAACTTTCTTATGATCTAAAGCCATAACTAGTGCTTCCCGATGGGCTTTGGAGTGCATAAACATCTCCCAAATACTAAAAAGAGTTTTCTCTTCCTTCTTGGCCTTAGTAGCTTCTTCGGCTTCCTTATCTTTCTCAGATTCTTCTTTTGAGTCTATTTGCTTTTCTTCAGACTTAGCAAATTTCATTTCTTCCTCCTTCTTTTCAAGTTTTTCAACTGGTTGGATTTGCTTTCCTCCCTCATTGTGAGCGACCATCCATTTTTGTGTTTAAATGGAGTGATTCCAAGGGACATGGCAACTTTACCGAATGGGACATCTATTTTGTTTACAGGACAGGGATAAATGTTTAGTCTCGGGGGGATGAGAGATGTTTTTATGTTTGGAGTTACCACCTGGTTTTTAGTAAACTAGGAAAAGATGAAAGGGATGGCATTGGGGCACTCAATGAATATCATCCTCAGCTGAGATTCTGAGCTCGGAAGGTCTCATCTACTTTTTGACTATTTCTCATTTTAATAGTTAATATATGGCTGCTGCAGCACCCTAATTTTAGTAATGATAGTCGATATAAATGCATTCACATAAGTATGTTGATAAGAATGAAAAGTACGAGAATTCAGCATAATTACTTACAAGGCTTTCCTAGTAAATACATATGAAAGAGAAAAAGGGTGAAAATGTAAATCTAGTCCTAATCTAGAATACACCTGCAAAATAGAGGTTAACACAACTATGTGCAATTCCATTTATTCATCCACTCGAACAACATATAAGCACAACGAAGATGATTGATACATCATGAATGATTAGACATATGCACGTAGTTTATGCTTTTACAGGAATTATTGTAAAACATTTCTAAATGATGAGATAAATAGTAAATGATGATGATTACATCATTGGACTGTGATATCGAAGCTCTAGCTTAGATAAGGAGCTTTCGTGTTTATTGAATGCCTATTGATGCAAAATGATAGTTAATTATGAGCAAATAAAGCAGAGATTATTCAATCAGTATGCAAATTACCAGTCTCATCATATAATCATAATAATTTCTCAACTGCTAGCGGCGATAAAGTAAAATGCAAGAAAGTAAATAAACGTACAAAAATGATTGTTTGGTCCTTAGATTTGACTAAGCTTGTTTGGTGTTTTTGAAGCTTTAGCTTCGCGAGATTTTCAAGCTTTCCTCATTGAGAGGTTGAAAATGACGTGTATAATGCAAATTCGTATACCTTTAAAGTGTGCTTTGACAAAGATGAGGATGGGTTTGGTTTAAAAGCGGTATAAAAATCCTACCAAAAATGTTGAAAGTGGGCTAAAAGTGTGTGAATTAGGACTATTGAGTCTTCAATTCGATAGTGTTTCAGTGTGCGTGCACTTTTGGTTCTTGCCCCTTTTTTTCTTTGGCTCTTGCCTTGTCAAAATGGGAGGTAGAGACTGCTATTTATAGAAAAAAATGCCTAAAAATGTGTGAAAATAGGGAAAATGTGTGTGATCACACCTCTAGTGCTCGTGATCACACCTTGGGGGCACATGATCATGCTAAGGGCACGTGATCACGCATCTTGGGAGCATGATCACGCGTAATTAATGTGCTCACATGCTGATTTCAAGGCATGTGCACGCGATTCTGAGGTTGCTTTAAGGGTTTTTGGAAATCCCGGACCCGTTTTCAATGTTCGTTTTATCGAATTCGACTTCTATTTTCATGCGTGAGCAAAATATGTTCGAGTGTGATCACGTGCTATAATTTTGCTAACGCACTACTTCTCGAGACTACACGCATTATTCTAGGGTTACTTTTGCAGGTTTTTAGGGCTTACGAATGCATTTCCAATGTCCGTTTTGTCAAAATCGACTTCTAATTTTTAGGAAGTTGAACTCCGGTCTCATGAGATGAACATTGGTCTAACGAGTTGCACGTTTTGAGCGACAGTTGCTCAAAATGAGCTACCTATCTTTTCAATAATTCATAATTTATAAAATTGGGGTACGACTTAATGATTTGGTAGTCGATTTTTCTTAGTTCAGGCCTTTCAGATTCTCGGCACGCTTCAGAGGCGGTACAAATGAATAGACATTTGTCATATTTAGAGAGATGTTTTCATCACTAGACCTTTTTAGGGACAATTAAAATTTGATGTATGACAGTTGCCCCTTGCTTTACTTATGATGCATAGTACTCTAGTACTGATGTCAATACATGTGAAGCAAATGCAGAGATGCAAAAATAGTTTTAGGAAGAGGTACTTACCTGATGGCATGCCGTTTAGTCAGGCTTATCATTGTTGATGTTGTTTCATTTGATTGGCGGAGCCGCTGCTTGTTTGTGTGCCTTACAATTCCCTCAGGTGAGGCAAGATTGTGCTTTCATAGCCTTCTTAGGTATCAATACAAATGCTACTAAGCATATGAGATGCTTCTAAGCAGAAAAAATGCTAGTAAACAAATGAAAAGTGCTTCTAAGCGGATGTGATGCTTCTAAGTAGATGGGAT